>OZ007572.1:5224888-5332388 GCA_963931925.1 Onchidella celtica
TGTAACCACTAGAAAGCTAAAATCCACCAGCCTATAAGAGAGTCATTTTAAAAATCCCCGTAAGATTTACAACAGCCTCCAGACGCCGGAGTTTCGCCCGTTAATTCATTAATAAACATGTCAGGTAAGAATCAACAGCTTACTGAAGTAGGTAGCTATAAAACGTGGCGCTCTAACGTAGGGATTATTGGGGTACATAAATTGAAGGAATCCTGACTTTGTGGGAACTTTAAATTATCATTAACGGCCGTTCTGCTCCTACTGACCTTGTGTTCTTAGCAGAGGTCACACGAGAGAGGGCAAGTGACACCAAAGAGGTCACCCTGGTTCAGTCTCCAGGCCGACAATGTCACTTTTCCAGCACACAGGTTTTTACAGTTACGCTTACACTACAGGGGTCAAAATCTGTCCAACTGACCTGGAGTGTCCCCAAAACACAACAGACTGAAAGCCTCAGCAATCTACTTCTCGAACATGCAGTTATCTCAAATTTTATTCACTCCAATACATAATCCAAATGTCAATATGACAAAAAACAGTACTCATAAAATGAGGGGTGGGAGGTGGGGGAGAAAAGTAGGGTAATTTATTTTTCAAGATTTTATGACGTCAGGATTCTCAACACTAATGTTTGACTACCTTTGGTGTGTGCTACAGGGTTCATACAAAGTCTTGAAACTAATTTTAAGGACTTTTTAAGGACTTCCTTAGGACTCAGGTAAACAAATCAAGGACCTTTTGCCTGTGACTAGTGTGAGCAAGAAATATTACAACTATACAAGTGGTATGCAGCACTCATCGACACGGAATGTTTCTGTATCCAGAGTTCAAACATAGTAAATTCACTCTGACAAGTTGTCATTTCAAAGTACCAATTACCCGGTGTGCAATTGGAAAATTTGAATCTCAAATGTTTCAACTGAAACACAAATTTTAAGGACCTTTTCAGGACTCTGGGGCGTTATTTTCAGAATTTAAGGACTTATTGAGTACTTATTTTCTTCTTTTATGAAAATTAAGGACTTTAAGGACTTTTAAGGACCTGTGTGAACCCTGCCTGAAACACATTTACACTGAAGCTTCCAATCAAGTACAAACAGCAACTCTGCTGCCCGTTGTTGTTGTTGTTTTTAAAGTGGTTTATGTTTTTGAGTCTTATGTTTATTCCCCCCCCCCCCGCCCCCCATTTCCACCCCTCCGCCTCCACCCTCTCTCCCTGATACCTTCTGGGTTTACCAGAAATGTGGGTGGATCTGACAAAACTCGGCTAAAAGTGAAATTTGTACACCTCTTTAAAAAAATCAAAACAAAATATTTCTAAGACGACTCAAGCAAAATATTTTAACCAAATGCAGGAAAATGGCTCATCTTTCACTTTTTAAACAAACTTCAATTTTCATAGAAAATGTTTCAGCCTTTGGAGGTGTTTTCTTGAGAACTGGATCTTTCACCCTAAGCCCGATTTCGTCAGATCCACTCACAAATGCTACTACAACAAATCTTTGTAAGATCAAGTCAAGTGCCACGAAAAGTTCACACAACATGCCCGTCAGAGACAAGGTGCCTGGGTGAGTCTAGGTGCGTACATGCCACTTTGTTTGGCTGCAGTCATCGCGCCTTTTTTTTTTTCTTTTTCTTTCAAATCTAGGCGAATGAGTGGTGATCCGCACACTTGCAAGTGGCGGGCACAATGCAGAGTCGATAAGGAACACGCAAACTCGGGCATAATGCAGAGACGATAAGGAACATGATAACTAAGTCCATAGATATACACTACATAAACAACTAAGTCACAACTGCGGTACATAAGCAAGCCGTTTGTGCGTGCCTAGATTACAAGTGGTCGGGTCTCATACAGCCTCAGCATCGGAGCATTTAAAAATCACTTAACTCATTCACCGCCACCCCGGGGTTAACAAGTGTGACTGACATGTTCCAGCTGTCTCTCCGTTCATGAATTGTATGTCATGCATGCAGATGCATCAAGGGTCTAGACAAGAATAACTGTTGACTTTATTATGCTGCAGCTATTGAATGACCTGAGCGAATATGTCTGACGTGGTGCAGACAAAGACCGTACAGGCCTTAAACTTAAACAAACTTTGACAAGAAATGTCAAAAACAACATTTCGCGTTCATCCGGCCTCGCTTAATTCTGTCTTTGTTTATTACACATTTTGTGATGACAAAAAAAAAAACGATTTATCGTACCCGAGATGAACCATTCTTTCTTCCACTACAATTATGTCCACAACTTGCGCACGGAGTTCTATCGTCCTAGACTTCTTTGTTCAATTATGAAGGGGTATGGTGCCAATTGTTGTATTGTTGGCATGGATGCGCGTGTCGACGGACGGATAATGACGAATTGATCCGTCTCGGATCCTACAAAACGACAGACCAAACAGACACATGACATTTCACTGTGTGAAATAATGCTCACTATACAAAGTTTGATGTAGATTGGCGAATACGGTATTTACTTCCGCCGTACCACAGCAGGTTTGGTCACAAGAATGATGAGGTCGAGGCAGTTGTGAAATATAGGGTTGGTAATGGTGATGGCAACGGTGTGCTATTATAGTTGTTTAAAGGGACATAAAACAACCAGAAATAGTAACAGTTGTGGCAGTAGTGGTCGCATCTGTCAGTTGTAGCACTGGTCGGGGAAATTATAAGCTGCGGTAATGATGACCTGCTCGTTAACACTTTGCTTCGTTTCTTGCTTGCAGAACTTTGCTCACCCTGGCAGAGCCCCACGGCTAGACAAGCAACCAATCCACGCCAGGAACGATAATCCCCGCTGACTCCGTGCAGTCATGCCCTCGCCGGCTGACCCCCCAGACCATGACCTCCGGGACGCCGACCGATGACCCCTGACCCAGGTGAGTTCACTAACCTAGTGACCTTTATTGCGTGCCCGCGCACCGCAGCTCGGGAAAGGATGTGAAATCTCAGCGCATTGAACTACCATTCACTACGCACGGTAATGAGTGTTTTTCAACACAAACGGTCGTAACAAGCATTTCCAACATTGTTCTACAGCAGCTGGCTAGACCTTCATTCTTTTATTTCTGTCAGACAATAATGTACATATACCTACTAACTAGCAGCTCATCACTCGCTTTTGTTCTTTTTAAAATTGTATTCATTTCCTTCCCTATTTCTGGCACCACCCCGTCCTGTACTTAACCTACTGAAACTGAAATTGCTCTGCGCTTCCAATTTGCTTACACCAAGTGTCAATGAAAGCTCTCGATGTACCGGAATTCCCAAATCAATTCAAGACTTTGAAATTGTCCAACCTGATCAACTGACAAATTCAATAAAAACAAGCAACAAAAAAACCAAAGACAATTTTTTTGTGTGCAATTTCTCAACCATTCTAGACTCTACATGTATTTTAGCACAGTTTAAAGCACCAAATTGTAGCATTTATTTGGCTACTTCGGTTTTTATCTATCACAAACTGTTTTCAACTATACCTAGTAATGGACCTCCTTGTCACATCTAGAACATGCGACACGAAGTTAGGGTCTTGGCTGTATAGAAAACACAGTCAATGGTAAAATAAGGCGATAAACTGCTGACATGCCCCTCGCCCCCCCCCCTCCGGCCCACTGCACTAACGGTGGAACATCTGTCAAATTTATATGCATCGTCGTCTTGCTGGTCCCTCACGTTTAAATATAAATGCAACAAAAGCAGCAGCAAACGCCATATTTACATATATTTACATGTACCAGCCACAGCGCCATTCGTTGAAGGGTGGTCAACATAGTCACGACCGAAGTTCCGATCATACTTTTCCATTTTACTCAACGAAATATGCGGGTTTTTTTGTTTTTTTTGCGGCCCAGACAAAAAAACAAACAAACAAACAAAAAACGTCAATGGATCATTAATTAGGGACTGAATTTTGTCCAAAATGGATGTGTTCACGTAACTTACCATCAAAATTTGAGGTAGTATATCTATATATTATAAAGTTTCATAATTTCTGGTCTCACAGTCACCCAGGTTTCGACATCTGAGTGTTCACCCTCTCTCTCCATTACTGTACAGTGATAATCATGATGATGATTCTATAACTTTGCTGGCGTTGACAGATCTGTAATTATTCCCAATCAACCCCAATATGAAATATCATCAGCTGGTCAGCAGCAGGTTAATCCCTTTTCCCCACACCGAAGTCACAGTAAATGACAGATAATCCGATTTACTCGTGTGCTTCCGTCATCATATTTATTGCACAGAGAGGGACTGCATTCGGGTCAGAGCTGATCCATCTTAACTATCTATAGAAATTTATGTCCTTCGCGCCGAAACAACTTGCATTTACACATGCGTGAAGCACACACGTGCATGCATGCGCGGATACGCAACCGTACACACAGGCTGGAGATGGAGAGACACAGAGAGATGATAAAAATCGTCTCCCCCTAGAAAGAAATTGAATTGAATTTGTCACACAGGGGGACCACTACCACCATGGCTAAGAGAAAAATGAATTTCTGAGTTTACAGAGGTTGACAGACCCTCCTTAACATTTTAAGACAGGATACATGTTACCTAATTACATTTCCTATTGCACTGCATTGTAATTATTTCACACCCTCGTCACCAGCGACGCTCATCCATCCGTGTGCCGTTTCCGAGGCGGTCTCACAACGAAACGGCGGCAAGGGCCACAATCGTGAATTTACTAGGCCAGGCTGGCACTGAGCCTACCAAGGCCAGTAACTGTGAATTTAGAAGTCCCAGAATTACAGTGGTTGCTACCCTTTGAATGTCCGAATTATCCCTTGTTTTTGGTCTTTCCCGTACCGTACGTACGTAGTTAATACCAGAGTAATTGTACTTGTAAATATTTTGTTGCTGAATACTACGAGGGACGGACTCAGTCTCTTCCATAGAGCCCTCACCGCCTTTTTTTTCTGTTAAATTCAAGACTTTCTGACCAATCTCCCGGGAGTTAACTTGGCGCGACAAATCGGCTCAATACGCTCGGTCTGGCTCCATTTCTCGTCTCGTCTCGTCTCCATCGAGCCTCGCGTGTTCACTGGGCTGAAATTAAAACCCTTGAAAATATTTCCCCAATTTTGTTTTGTTTCTCTGAGTTTGTGTCTGTGGCGACCATTCGTGTTCGCCACGGAAAACTAATCCAGACCCCCCCCCCCCACCCCACTTCCCAATCTTACGGGTTTTTTGGCGTGATGGATGTCGTATTTAGCGTTGTCCGACTGTGTAGCCATACTGAAACGGCCTGCCCTGTAAGCTTGATGCTAAAACACACCAACATTGTCTGATAACTGTCCAGCGGCCACACAGACCTGAATGAGTGCAGAAATGGAGACCAGGACAAATGTTTTCTCACTACACATCTCCCAAAACGCACATGCGCCCGCACCAGCACGCATTTATCCGCAAGCAGTGTAAACTGAGAAACTTGACATTATTTTATGGTGCAAACAGATCAAGTTTAGAATATCTCAGTGAGCCCTTCTCAGGACTAAACGGCCATTTTGAGGGCTCTGGTGGACAGTCAGAAGAGGAGGAAGAAGAAAGCAGACAGACAGACAGAAACCACTAAGACTACAACAACAATAGAAATTGAAAAGAAATCAAAACGAGGAAATAAGGTGAAATGAACCTATTGCTAAAATCCTGGGAAAAGTAAAGATCTCAAACAATACAATATCCCCAGTCAGCTCACAGGCCACAGCGTGCACATTTGGTGCTTACGAGCTAATCATGGAATATTCTATTGCAAACATCTCCAGCTACATCGTCCTCCGGCTTCCGACATCGTTCTATGGACAGTTGAAATAATAGTAACAAAAACTGGGGATTCCATAATGTTATGACTGCAATGACAATAAACAAGTAAATCGCCAAGCTCCGGAGGTTCACTGTTTTGCTAATTAACGGCCCAAAACACAAATACTGATATGGAATGGCTTTTAAATGCGCCCTGGCTCACACAGCAACACACGCTAAAGCATTCATGTCAGCACACCTGCGTAACCTACAGATGCACAGAGAAGGAAACGGCGGAAATCAACATTCAGTTCCTTCACCTGTTGAAATAATTTATCTGTTTCTTGCCTACCTAGAACTGCCTGTCGGAGCCGCTGCTGTTTCTCTCCTCATAAACATCTCTCGGCGATGTAAACACAATTAAATTTGTAAATATTTTGATTATTCGCCCAGCTCGGGGAATCGTTTTGTTTCAGATTAAAAGAAAATTTCTTCGCTTTGGTTTTCCACATGCCTGTCAGACTGTCAGAATTTCCCACAGTGATAAGCAGTTTCGTGTTTTAACTAACTGGGAAACTTTTCATAGAAGATTACGGGTGATCAGTGGGGTCTTCTTCCATAATACTCTTCTTGCAGTAAGCCGGACTGAGCGTATACATAATGGCCTTTTTAAAAAAATTCAATTTCCAGGCCTGTTCAAGGCTGTTATCTCCATATTTCTATTTCAATTTAAAATCAAATCCAGTTTTGCTGGTCCCCCCCCCCTCCCCAATCCAAACCAAAACGCAACGTTCAATACCCGGAATTCACAGTACTCTGGAAAAGCAACTAAAGTATTAAGTACACCTGGCTTTAATCCGCAAATTGAGCTTAAAGTACCAGTACGAAATATCATAATTCAACCACGGCATTATTTTTGTGAATACAGCGAGGCACTGCCTAATCATGCACCGTTACCAGTTGTTTTTTTTTGCTGTTTTTTTTTACTACCATGTAGTGGTAAGCTCAGCCTGCGTATGCGTCAACATCTGTGTACAGCAACATCAAGAAGACCAGACTAAATTGGCACTGAATCCGTTTTTAATTTTGTTTCAGACATTTTTTTACAAAACATGTCTGGCTCCCAGGGGGTTAATTCCCGACACGCAAAGTTTCAATCGATGACAACTAGATTCTAGTACTCTTGAAAGCTTCGTGAGAATCCACCCAAAGTGGTTTACTGTGCGGGTATAAACAAACTTATGCTTGTACTCTTGACACTCTACAGCGGATTTCTCAAGGGACACGACGCACTTCATCAATATCCAAACCCGAGTTTGCAGCACAGATCTATTCCAGACATTTCTGCGGCCGCGAGCCATAAGGGGCCGTAAATGAAAACATTCTTACCATCAAGGGAAATAAGCTAATCCCACAATGAAGTTGTCTCGCTACTGATCGTGATTCAATAGCAGAGTTACGTTACTTTTTCCATTATTTAATGCGAATTACTGGATCATTTTGTTTGTGGTAAACGTTGTTTCATTGTGTCCCCACATTCCTGGCTTAGTCCTTCACCGCCACTCCTCCAGTTTCAACTGTTGCGCTACTTAAATGCACCGTTCCTTCAGGGTATTTTGGTCTGATTTTTGTTCTCCTTTCTCCTCGATTTCGTGACTTTCTTCATATTTCGCGCCACTTTCCGAGTGCAGTCGAAGCGCCCCCCCCCCCCCCCCAACCGTTTTCAATCTCTTCTTTCTTTTCTAGACACTTAAATGTGGCCGTATTTTATTCGTCTGCATTCTCATATTTTCACTTCTTACAACCTTCTTGGGTACAACCTTTGTCCAATTTCTATTCTGTGACAGCCCAAAGGAAACCATTTATAAATTAGGTGTACAATACTATTTCCCAGACAGAAAAGCCGAGCATATTTCAATCTATAAACGATGTTAAAAAGAGAATTTGACCTAGATTGGTGCATGCGGTCTTTTTCCGTAACAAGCCACCTGGAAAATCGGAACTATGCACACTTGTCTCACAGACTGGTTCTCTGTGTTGTAGTGCTGGGCATGGTTCCGACACCAGCAATGTCGAATCCTTAGGTACTGACCTTCACTTTGGGTACCCGACACCAGAACCTGGTACCGGTACCGGGACTAGTGCCGACACTGCGGCGGCTCTCTAGTTTTCCTTCTCATTACCACTGCTTCATGTACATTTAATACGTGTAAACCTTACATTACAAAGATTTTAATATATAGAGAATAAGCTCTGCGCTACTACCGGGCCTCCCCACACTGCAGTATCGTACCAGTGCCCTGCACTGAGACAGCAAATGAAAGTCTGGCTGTTCACCTATGCATCATGCAAATACTCAGGGTCAATGCCGGGAGTCGGTCTCAGAGTCGAGATGTCAGTGTCGACACCAGTGTCAGCAGGGACCTGTGACGTCATTGGAGTCATAGTCGGTGTCGACTCCAACGAGAAGTTACAGTGCCAGAGCAGGGTCGGCGACAATGAAAAAGTGCTGGTACCACCCCTCCCTACTATGTTGGTAAACAGACAGGTAATCACTTACATCAGACAAGGTAACTGCCAGGAGCACCACTGGCCAGGCCGAGTGACACGCGGACACTCCCCCCAATCTCCTCTGTCATTTCAGTTCAGACGCACACAGGTTATTATACACAACTATGGGGTGCCATTAAATCATGTTTCGAGATTCCTTATTTGGATTGAAACTCAGACTTTAAACATGCCCTGTGAAGGAAAATAACCCAATCCCCTATAATTTGCTCCCAACTGATGTACACATTACGTGATGTTATTGTTAAAATACCAGGAATTATCGTGTGCGTACGGGTATCTACTTTGTCAATAGTTTCTCTTTTAGTTTATACTGCGTTCTTCATAGTTATTGAATGTGTCACTGACTGACACTCAAACGATTCAGCAAAAAGCACCGAGCTTTGGCCTAGATGTACAAGGACATTCACGAGCTCACGTACGTCGCACGCGCACAAGGTCGAGTCAGTTATTTCACTCATTTTCTGTGTGCAGGGTATTTGGCTAAGTGGTTGCTGGTGGTATCTCAGTGATGACGGCAGTGGTATCTGGATGGTGAGGATGTTGAAAGGAAACGTTTGGAAGTTTGACAAGCGGGTCACAATCGCGGAGAAAGGTTCATTACTTCTCTGTCTGCCAACACATAAGTTACACATACAAGTGACACACATTGGACTATAGATTATGACTAACATTCCAAGCAATGTATTCACATGTATGCCATTTTCTCTGTTTTTTGACATTACTGACATCTTTACTCAAATATCTGCCTGCATAATGATTGGTTAAACATTGGCGCAAAATGGGGTCATTACGTCTCGCAGCCCCATGGCGATCAACGCAAAAAGCTTCACACTACTGGCTTATGACAACGTGTTTCCCTCTATCTATATAAATTATTCATCTATCCACCCACTATCTATCTATCTATCTATCTATCTATCTATCTATCTATCTATCGTCTGTCTGCCTGTCTATCTATAACTATTTATGTGTATGTGAGTCTGTTTGCCCCCCCCCCCTCCCCCCCTCTCTCTCTCTCTCTTTCAGAGTATCCCACTAACTGACATCTCACAACAGCTGTAGAAGTTACACATTGTCAAGTTACTGTAGTTAATTGTGTTTCTCCTCTCCCCGCTATGTCGTAACATTACCATGTTGGGCCCTGGCAAACGTTCCTCTCGTACTAATCAATACACGACCGTCTACGGGTTAACTTCACAGTCAGTCCAGGCCAGAGGGTACAACCAGTTGTTTTAGCGATCCTGTATTCAATCTCTGTCTCTCACTGTCATAACCAGAGCTAAAGGCGAGACACACGATACGTAAACTAAGGGAGTTATCAAGTAAGCCCGTTCAGATACAGTCAGATGCGGCCAGCAAATATACCAAAGAAACAGTGGCAGAAGCTGACTGTGTTTGACCAGGCGTGGTATGACAGCGTCTTTCAGGATTTACCATGAAAATAATTATAGGAAATTATGATGTGCACTTTTTTGCTTACCAGTATCTGACGTGTTTGACCGGGCCTGGTATGATACCCTCTAACCATTCGTTCTTTCAGTGTATGTACTCAAATTGCGCGCCAAAGCTTGCTGAATCAAGGTGCGCACTAGTATTCTTTTTGTTTAATTCTATTTGGAAGAGATGAAGTGCGCAGTGTTTCCTTGGTGACACCATTGGTACGCTTTTTGTGCGACAGACGGAAGTAATGGTGAGTCGATGCGTCTCGGTCTCCCACTTCTCTACACCGCCTACCTGACCTTAGCTAAGAGTAAGACAAACAATCTGGAAACACACATGCACCAACCAACCGTGTCGCAGAAAACAGACTGGTCTCTGTGCAGAAAACAGTCATGACCTGAGAAAATGTTTGACAAGAAAAAATGTTTGACAAGAACTTGTGCAGACACCCCCTCCCCCTACCCCTCAAGGACGGACGGACGGACACACGCACGCACGCACACACACACACTTCTCTCTCTCTCTCTCTCTCTCTCTCTCTCTCTCTCTCTCTCTCTCTCTCTCTCTCTCTCTCTGTAAAGTTGTCTCATGTACTTGCTATGAACTTAAAACAAAAATGTACTTTCAGTAATGTGTTAACAGGGTTCATACAATGTCTTGAAAACTAATTTTAAAGACTTTTTAAGGACTTCTTAAAGACTCACAGTAAACAAATTAAGGACCTGTGTGCCTGTAATGTGACCAAGAAATATTACAACTATACAAGTGGTGTGCAGCACCCATCGATACAGAATGTTTCTGTATCCAGAGTTCAAACATTGTAAATAATTCACTCTGAAAAGTTCAGTTATTTCAAAGTACCAATTATCCAGTGTGCAACTGGAAGATTTGAATCTCAAATGTTTCAACTGAAACACAAATTTTAAGGACTTTGGCACAATTTTCAGAATTTAAGGACTTTTTGAGTACTTATTTCATCATCTTTTATGAAAATTAAGGACTTTTAAGGACCTGTGTGAACCCTGTGTTGAGCTCTATGACAATTTCACATCGCACGCGTCAAACGGGCAAATAATCGATTTCAAACAAATTACGCGTAGGGCATTATGTTATAAAACCTAGTAGAATCAACTGCTTTGCCAATACCTGTCTATTTTCTGTTGTACTTTGGTACCACAAGTATAAGATATTCCAAAATATTTACTCGAAGCGGGCACGGAATGAAGGCACTTGGGAGAGATTATAGTATTTTAGGGTGTGTTTGAGAGTCAAATACGCGGAAGCAACAAACAAAAGAGAAAGCTATCAATTATAATGACATTGTGACTATTGATCAACTCCACTGGGTTGCCAGCGGCGGCGGTGTGGACACATGACGAGGAGGGCCACAACACAAAAAAAAAAATTCGCCGTCAGCATTTATTTGTTGGGAGGGTATCACATGGGTGGGGGATGGTCGTTTGTATTTCACGATAGAAAGCATCGTAGAATGTGCACTACGCTCGCCAATAATTATAATGTGTCTGTCTGCCTGCCACATACCTGGAATTAACATGACATTGTAGAGTGGTAAAAATTAATGCGGCGAAAACAAAACCAAAACATCGGGTGGGGGGGGGGGGGGGAGACTCTCCTCAGTTTAGCTTGCCAAGGTTTTCCTCTAATTTCAGCTTTCTCATACAAGTACACTCCCATTTTGTATAACACATAATATATATATTATGCACAATGAAAGACATTGCCAGATCAGAAACCTTCTATAGAACTCGTCTATAGAATTTGTCGTCCTCAAGATCCTATCTTCTGTGGCGTCCAATCAGATCGATGTGTTTCCGGCGAAATGCCGCAAATGGTCTCCCATACAAACACAGGCTGCAGATTCTGATCAAGGTGCCATGGCGAGGTCTGCGGGGATTATCTCACACTGCGCATGTCAAACTTTTCAGGTTTACATTCTTGATTACGTCGTAGACACAACTTCGCTGCCTAAAGCCGGGAACCAACAGAATCAACACCGCATTGACCAGAGTTGCACCCCCCCCCCCTCTCCTCCTCCTTGTATTTTCCTTCTTTCCGCCACCCAACCAAAAAACTTGGTCAAGTAACATCAACCGCAGCCCAGCCCTTCCGTCAACGTGAACGTGTTAACACTATTTTGTAGAAAATTACAATAAAACTGAAATTGTTAAAATAGTTCAACAAGTTTGGGACCATAATTCACAAATAAAAAAATCGATATACACTTTAGAATCAGAAAACAAGCAAGGTCGCTTCCGGCAATCACTGCCCGTCGCTTCCGGCACCGCCCACCGTATCGACAAAATTCAGAACCTAGCATCATCATATCAAGGTACCAATACAGGGAAGCTTCTACTGTTTCCGTAAACCAGTGGTACAAATAATGTTGCTTGTCTCCATGCTTGCCGTAGTCACTGTGTCGCAGACCACAGCGAAGTTAATGATAACCCGCGCCAGTGAACATCTACAGCCATGGTGGGAAACAGCACAGCTGCTGGTATACTACCAACCATGTCTCATGAGATTACAGCGTGTTCTATTTTAAATTCCACGTTGTTTGTCATTCTTAAACTTCAAACTAGTGTACAAAAATGTTCGTATTCACTCTACGCTTCTGATTAGTGGAAACCAGGTTCATACAAAGTCTTGAAAACTAATTTTAAGGACTTTTTAAGGACTTCCTAAGGACTCAGAGTAAACAAATTAAGGACCTGTGTGCCTGTGACCAAGAAATATTACTACTATACAAGTGGTGTGCAGCACTCATCGAAACGGAATGTTTCCGTATCCAGAGTTCAAACATGGTAAATTCACTCTACAAGTTCACTTATTTCAAAGTACCAATTATCCAGTGTGCAATTGGAAGATTTGAATCCCCAATGCTTCAGATGAAACACAAATTTTAAGAACTTTTTAAGGTGCTTATGCATCATTTTCAGAATTTAAGGACTTTTTGAGTACCTATTTTTTCTTTTATGTAAATTAAGGACTTTAAGGACTTTTAAGGACCTATGTGAAACCTGGGAAATCTGCACTACCGTCCCGAGTTGGCCTCGATCGTTCTCTCCCTGCTGAGGTCACCAATTCAAACCGCTTCGCCCACAATTTCCGACGTGACTGACCTCCAAGGCCAATCAGATTTGGCAACTGAAGTTCCCGTAATTATCTCTAGTCTTGGAACATCTGACGTGCGCTTGGAGTCTCTGCAGTGTCAGGGATTTGGTTAGTTCCAGGGCAACAATCACATCTGAAGACCACTCGGGGAAAACAACCACAGCCAAAAAATGTGATTTTCGCCTTTATCTTTCCCCTGTGTTCAAATTGAGCTCATCAGCCTAGTCTCTGCGAAACTATAAATTGGAAAAAAAAAAGGGGTGTGGTGGTGGGGGTGTGTGGAGCTGCAATCACAAAATATAAGCTTGGGAAAATCCCCCTTTCAGATGCAAGAAAGCAATTGATGTGGACTTTCACATGAAAAATTATGCTTTTAAATATTTCATATATTTGTGATTAATATGGTTGTCTTTGCCCCTGTGGTGTTCATTTCTCAGTTTGGGGAAAGGGAAGGGGCGAGGGGTGGGGGGGGGGTGTCACGGCATGCAAATTTGCCACTGCGACTGGTTACTGAACTCAACAAGAGATGTACGAGCAAGTGCATGCGGCAATGTCAACTCTGTCATTTTATGTAAATATAATTCTGTCCAATGCCATCCATAAAAAGTGTAGTACATGGATGTAGTGCGGGTGGAGAAACGCCAGGGTACAGCAACGATGGGCGGACCACCCTGACGGGATCATCACCCACACATGGGCAAATAAAAAGAGAGAGAGGGAGAGAGAGCGAAAGACAGAGAGAGAGGAGAGAGAGAGAGAGGAGAGTGAGAGGAGAAAAAGAGAGCAAGAGTGAAAGGAGAGAGAGGAGGGAAAGAGAGAGGAGAGAGGGAAAGAGAAAGGAGAGTGAGAGGAGGGAAAGAGAGAGGAGAGAGGGAAAGAGAAAGGAGAGTGAGAGAAGGGAAAGAGAGAGGAGAGAGGGAAAGAGAAAGGAGAGTGAGAGGAGGGAAAGAGAGAGAGAGAAAGCGAAAGGAAAGAGAGAGGAGAGAGGGAAAGAGAAAGGAAAGTGAGAGGAGGGAAAGAGAGAGGAGAGACAGAAAGAGAAAGACACACACACACACAGACATACACACAGACAGAGAGTTATACTTGGTCACTGTCCCTCACGCACATGCATACATTCGCTCGATATAGGATCAGAACAACCAGCTGCCCCCACCCCTCACCCTACAAAAACGTGATTTTTAGAGGTTTGCCCATGGCGGGTGCGACAAAGCCAACAACAGCGACCCTTGGCCTACTTCAGCAGCGACAGAGACGGGAGAACAGCAACAACCTTGATGACATGATAACCTGTGTACAGCAGAAATCCAGAGGTGGACGTTCCGGGTATGGGGAAACCGGATTTAGACTTGGTTTGACAAACTGGAATTGATTCTTGAACTTCTCTGGTGGTCTCTCTGATTCTGGGACCGGGAGCGTGATTTTTTTTCTTCTTACTCACTTTACCCAATTCAGGAGCGTGGCGGCAAATAGCTTCCACATAAAACAGGGACGTTCAGAGTCATTATAGGGTTAGGGTTAGGGTGCACAGTCCAGAGACTGCAGCACCCATGGCAGTGTTCGGTAGGACGAGCAATCCCTTAGCCGATGACCTGCGTTTGGGGGTGTGTCGATGCCCCGCTCAGGAGGGCCATTGTGAGGCGGGGCTGGGGGGAGGGGGGGGGGAAGAAGAGAGTAAGGGTAAAGCCGGGTTTCCATGTGCACAGAAACGGAAACGGCCAAAACCATTTAAGCACTGAAACAGAAAGACTATTATTTTTCAGGGGACACGGTGTCCTGGAGGCAAGGTGATGGCCTCTCATGCCGAAGGTTCCGGATTCGAATCCCGGTCGGTGCAGGCATGTTGGAAGTCTGGGATTTTTCTCATATTTTCCTGTCCCTGACCCTATGGTATGTAGGATCGAGCACCTTGTCTTCTCGGATAAGGATGAAAAATTCGGAGGGCCCGTGTGCACGTTGCGCACGTTAAAGACACCTCGGCAGTTGAAAATCATGAACGGCAGGCCGTACAAGGCCGGTGTCTAGGCAAAATTCTGAAAAACGAACCCCTACCACAACAAGAAAAAGTAAGGTGTAAATGCCAAAGGCAGCGAACCTCCTAAAACAGAGACCTAAACACAGACTAGAACGCCGTTTCCCTACACATAGAAACATTCTTTCTTTTCACTACTTGGTGGACTTTTGACGTCTCCCTTTCCCTACTCATGGAAACTTAACATTATAAAAAGCACCGAAAAACTGTAAGGCTTTGCCACATACAACGTTTTCTTTTTGCCAAATTTTGTCTTGACATGAAAACCTAGCTTAATAAGAGCGGTAGCCACTGACTTGGCGAATGCATGGCTGAGGGGAGAGGGGGTGGTCAGAGGACTTCTGTGTTCCACATCTGTTGCTCGTGGAGCAGCAATTTGATTTACCAGTATCTCCCTGCCCCTCCTCTCCCCCCCCCCCCTCCTCCTCCCACCACTACCACCCAGGAGCCGATCTCCCAATTCAATATTCCATCCATCTTTATCAGTGTCATCTATTTCTGATCGTGAGTTATCCCTGATCAATCGTCAACCCCCCCCCCCCCCCCACCCACTCCGACCTACGGTTTCCTCTATCACCGAAATGGAAAAAGCTCCACTTACAGCCAGTGTTACGTTTAAGCTATGCGCATGTGCACGCACACATACTAAGTTTTGCCACGAGCGCAACAAAGGGCATTAATGTCTGCAGAAAGGGGTCATAACCTAAACATTACCTAAGAAAAAGAACAAGAGGACGACCAGGAAGAAGATGGCAAGACGACGTAAAACAGAGAGGAGGAACATCATGGATGAGGAAAACATCAGTCAGAGGAGTATGGAAATCATTATTGGAGTGCGACACCCTGCAGTGGATGGACAATGCCTGGGTGAAAGTTGTGAAATGTAGTAATTAATGTTGGTACTCACAAGACGAGGTACCCGGCATTATCCGGGATAAACCTGTGAACCCACCATTCTCTCTCTGTCTCTTCTTCGTCTAGAAAGCTTCCCATTATTCTACAATCTTACTACAGATTTCATGCGCACCAGAGCATTATGCACTCATTTCTGGTAGGGAAATCGCGAGCACTGAATTGAACACGTACTGATATCGTTTCTGATGCGCTGGGCTTACCACAGGGAGCCACAACAAAGATCATTGTATCTTACGTTTTTACAATTTTTTATTTAAAAATACTCGAAACTTGAATCAAACACAATCGGTCGATACAAAAGCGATTGGGCTGGATTAGTTGACCCTTATGAAAATTAATTTTATAATTTTTGAAACTGTCATTTAGGCTGCTACAGCCAAAAAAAGACAATCGGTCGATACAAAAGCGATTGGGCTGGATTAGTTGACCCTTATGAAAATTAATTTTATAATTTTTGAAACTGTCATTTAGGCTGCTACAGCCAAAAAAAGACAATCGGTCGATACAAAAGCGATTGGGCTGGATTAGTTGACCCTTATGAAAATTAATTTTATAATTTTTGAAACTGTCATTTAGGCTGCTACAGCCAAAAAAAGACAATCGGTCGATACAAAAGCGATTGGGCTGGATTAGTTGACCCTTATGAAAATTAATTTTATAATTTTTGAAACTGTCATTTAGGCTGCTACAGCCAAAAAAAGACAATCGGTCGATACAAAAGCGATTGGGCTGGATTAGTTGACCCTTATGAAAATTAATTTTATAATTTTTGAAACTGTCATTTAGGCTGCTACAGCCAAAAAAAGACAATCGGTCGATACAAAAGCGATTGGGCTGGATTAGTTGACCCTAATGAAAATGAATTTTATAATTTTTGAAACTGTCATTTAGGCTGCTACAGAGCAAAAAAAGAAAAGGTCAAAATGACACCACAATTTTCTGCCGCCACAAGTTGTTTGTTTTTTTTTTAAAACAATCTCTTAACTAACTAACTGTTTCTCTGATCGTACACGTATTATATTAAAACACAACCATTACGTTAATTATCACCCATGAAGAAAAGGCTGTGCCAAAATTATCTAAAAAAACAAAAAAAATCCAGTTTACATTTACACAAGCATTGAGTGCACACACACACACACACATATTCTTCTGGTGTTACAGAAAAAAAAAAAAACTAGGCTAAACAATATCGTCATGGTGCTGACCTTTTGGCCTAAGTCATTTTTTGCACTTCTGAGAAAATCGAAAAAAAAAAACCCCAACTTATTTATTCTTTTACAATGCAGTCAGACTTAGGCCAAAATGACTCTAGGTTAAAGTGGCCTATATCCACGTTGGCTGAAACAACCCCAGAACCAAAAATGGCCCACGTCTACGAATGAGTTACCGGTAAGCCATTACAGAAAGTTTTATTTCTAGGATAATGGCTTGGCACTTTTGAATGAGTTTTACATGAATAGATGCACCATGGATAGGGCAATAACGTAACAGGTACATTCTGTTTTGGCCTAAGTCAAAAGGTTAGCAGGCCAAAAGGTTAGCACCCTGACGATACAATGTATAAGACTTTTCCGCACAAAACTGACTAGAAATGAAGGGAACATTGCTTACACCGCAGTTTTACACTGATTGACTTTACTCGCCAGTGTCATGTAATTAATTACAGATTAGTTTCGGCGTTTCAGACAAATGAACTGTATAATGATAATCATTGATTCCTCTGTCACGTGATACTCTTTTCCCCTCCCCTTTTCCTCTGTAAAATCCCCTCCCGCCACTCATGATTTCTTTCTCTCACCAGCTTGTATCTCTAGCTCTTGCCTGAAACTATTTCCTTTTACTCTTTCCCTTTAATCTCTCCATCCATCCATCCTATTCCTCCCTTGTCCTGTCTTTCCATCTTGAATTCACCAACGGCTCCCAGACGACAACAAAGAGTGCACACCCAGTGTGACTGTAGGACACAGTATGTGTGCTCGAATTGGTAGGTCCCGACCCCCTTCCTACGCACGCTTTTCATACACTTGGTTTAAGACCCCCTCCCTCCCCCCCCTCCCACCGCCCCTCCCCCATAATATCCGACAAATAGACTGATGAATGTCCCTGACAAAACCTTGATATTCTGGAATATTCAACGACATTTTGCATGGACTATTAATTTGATTTGTTTCATTACATCCACAGCGTACATTCGATTTTTATATAGTCTACAACTCATTTTACTTTTTTTTTAAATTAAAAAATTAATGCATGTAAAATGAAACGCCTTAATTCATGTCTACATGTATAACTAAAAAAGCGTATGTACGCACCCAAGACCCCCCCCCCCCAACCATATATTATGTTGCTTTTCACACCCTGTGCCCCCCCCCCCCCCGCCCCAACCGCCAAGTTTACTGTATGGATGTCATCTTACTGCCTAACTGGTGTCGTCTCCCACGTCTTGCCGCTGCCTAATCCCCCCATGATCACACCACGGCTTGTGTCACCTAACAATATGTAATACAGGCAGGGAAACTTTGCCTCTTTCTTAGCGCAATTTTCTCTCCTATTGATTCTCCGGGATTGATTTTTTCTCTCTCCCCCATCTCATTCTCTCATTCTTTCCTATTTCTTTCTGGGCGACTCTCAATTTCATGCATGGCATCAACAAACTGACCTCTACCTTTCTACATGGTCAAGTTGTATCAACGAATTCATTCTGGTTTTTTTTTTTTGTTTGCTTTGAGCTATTCTTCTACATCGTGCGTGCGTCAGTGTTGCTGTGAATGTGAATGGTTAGCCTATTTTCCTTCTTCTATATCTTCCTCTGTATGTATATGGGTGTGTGTTTTTCTCTCCCCCGCCCTCTCCTCCCTCATATATCTCTCTTTCTCTCCCTCCCTCTGTATTTCTCCCCTCTCTCTTGTTCTCTCAGACTCTGCCTCCCTCTGTGTTCCCCCTCCACCCTCTCCTGTTTCTCTCTTTCTCACCCTCTCTGTGTTTCTCTCTTTCTCTCCCTCCCTCTGTGTTTCTCTCTTTCTCACCCTCTCTGTGTTTCTCTCTTTCTCACCCTCTCTGTGTTTCTCTCTTTCTCACCCTCTCTGTGTTTCTCTCTTTCTCACCCTCTCTGTGTTTCTCTCTTTCTCACCCTCTCTGTGTTTCTCTCTTTCTCTCCCTCTCTGTGTTTCTCTCTTTCTCACCCTCTCTGTGTTTCTCTCTTTCTCACCCTCTCTGTGTTTCTCTCTTTCTCTCCCTCTCTGTGTTTCTCGTCCCCTCCTCCCTCCCCTATCTCTCTCTTTCTCTCCCTCCCCCCGTCCTGCCTCCCCTATCTCTCTCTTTCTCTCCCTCCCTCTGTGTTTCTCTCCCCCCCCTTCCATCCCCTACCTCTCTCTTTCTCCCCCTGTGTTTCTCCACCCCCCTTCCCTCCCCTACCTCTCTCTTTCTCTCCCTCCCTCTGTGTTTCTCTCCCTCCCTCTGTGTTTCTCCACCCCCCTTCCCTCCCCTACCTCTCTCTTTCTCTCACTCCCCCTGTGTTTCTCCACCCCCCCTTCCCTCCCCTACCTCTTTCTCTCCCTCCCTCTGTGTTTCTCCCCCCCACTTCCCTCCCCTGCCTCTCTCTTTCTCTCCCTCCCTCTGTGTTTCTCCACCCCCCGCCTTCCCTCCCCTGCCTCTCTCTTTCTCTCCCTCCCTCTGTGTTTCTCTCCCCCCCCTTCCCTCCCCTACCTCTCCCTTTCTCTCACTCCCCCTGTGTTTCTCCACCCCCCCTTCCCTCCCCTACCTCTTTCTTTCTCTCACTCCCCCTGTGTTTCTCCACCCCCTTTCCCTCCCCTACCTCTCTCTTTCTCTCACTCCCCCTGTGTTTCTCCACCCCCCCCTTCCCTCCCCTACCTCTCTCTTTCTCTCACTCCCCCTGTGTTTCTCCACCCCCCCTTCCCTCCCCTACCTCTCTCTTTCTCTCCCTCCCTCTGTGTTTCTCCACCCCCCTTCCCTCCCCTACCTCTTTCTCTCCCTCCCTCTGTGTTTCTCTCCCCCCCCTTCCCTCCCCTACCTCTCTCTTTCTCTCACTGCCCCTGTGTTTCTCCACCCCCCATTCCCTCCCCTCTCTCTTTCTCTCACTCCCCCTGTGTTTCTCCACCCCCCTTCCCTCCCCTACCTCTCTCTTTCTCTCCCTCCCTCTGTGTTTCTCCCCCCCCCCTTCCCTCCCCTACCTCTCTCTTTCTCTCCCTCCCTCTGTGTTTCTCCACCCCCCTTCCCTCCCCTACCTCTCTCTTTCTCTCCCTCCCTCTGTGTTTCTCCACCACCCCCCTTCCCTCCCCTGCCTCTCTCTTTCTCTCCCTCCCCCTGTGTTTCTCTACCCCCCCTTCCCTCCCCTACCTCTCTCCCTCTGTGTTTCTCTCCCCCCCTTCCCTCCCCTACCTCTCTCTTTCTCTCCCTCCCTCTGTGTTTCTCCACCCCCCTCCCTCCCCTACCTCTCTCTTTCTCTCCCTCCCCCTGTGTTTCTCCACCCCCCCCCCCTTCCCTCCCCTACCTCTCTCTTTCTCTCCCTCCCTCTGTGTTTCTCTCCCTCCCTTCCATCCCCTACCTCTCTCTTTCTCTCCCTCTGTGTTTCTCTCCCCCCCTTCCATACCCTACCTCTCTCTTTCTCCCCCTGTGTTTCTCCACCCCCCTTCCCTCCCCTACCTCTCTCTTTCTCTCCCTCCCTCTGTGTTTCTCCACCCCCCTTCCCTCCCCTACCTCTCTCTTTCTCTCACTCCCCCTGTGTTTCTCCACCCCCCCCTTCCCTCCCCTACCTCTTTCTCTCCCTCCCTCTGTGTTTCTCCCCCCCTTCCCTCCCCTGCCTCTCTCTTTCTCTCCCTCCCTCTGTGTTTCTCCACCCCCCCCTTCCCTCCCCTACCTCTCTCTTTCTCTCCCTCCCTCTGTGTTTCTCCACCCCCCCCTTCCCTCCCCTGCCTCTCTCTTTCTCTCCCTCCCTCTGTGTTTCTCTCCCCCCCCCCTTCCCTCCCCTACCTCTCCCTTTCTCTCACTCACCCTGTGTTTCTCCACCCCCCCTTCCTCCCCTACCTCTTTCTTTCTCTCACTCCCCCTGTGTTTCTCCACCCCCCTTCCCTCCCCTACCTCTCTCTTTCTCTCACTCCCCCTGTGTTTCTCCACCCCCCCCTTCCCTCCCCTACCTCTCTCTTTCTCTCACTCCCCCTGTGTTTCTCCACCCCCCTTCCCTCCCCTACCTCTCTCTTTCTCTCCCTCCCTCTGTGTTTCTCCACTCCCCTTCCCTCCCCTACCTCTTTCTCTCCCTCCCTCTGTGTTTCTCTCCCCCCCTTCCCTCCCCTACCTCTCTCTTTCTCTCACTGCCCCTGTGTTTCTCCACCCCCCATTCCCTCCCCTCTCTCTTTCTCTCACTCCCCCTGTGTTTCTCCACCCCCCTTCCCTCCCCTACCTCTCTCTTTCTCTCCCTCCCTCTGTGTTTCTCCCCCCCCTTCCCTCCCCTACCTCTCTCTTTCTCTCCCTCCCTCTGTGTTTCTCCACCCCCCCCTTCCCTCCCCTACCTCTCTCTTTCTCTCGCTCCCTCTGTGTTTCTCCACCACCCCCCTTCCCTCCCCTGCCTCTCTCTTTCTCTCCCTCCCCCTGTGTTTCTCTACCCCCCCTTCCCTCCCCTACCTCTCTCCCTCTGTGTTTCTCTCCCCCCCTTCCCTCCCCTACCTCTCTCTTTCTCTCCCTCCCTCTGTGTTTCTCCACCCCCCCTCCCTCCCCTACCTCTCTCTTTCTCTCCCTCCCCCTGTGTTTCTCCACCCCCCCTTCCCTCCCCTACCTCTCTCTTTCTCTCCCTCCCCCTGTGTTTCTCCACCCCCCCCTTCCCTCTCTCTTTCTCTCCCTCCCTCTGTGTTTCTCCACCCCCCCTTCCCTCCCCTACCTCTCTCTTTCTCTCCCTCCCCCTGTGTTTCTCCACCCCCCCCCCTAGCTCTCTCTTTCTCTCCCTCTCCCTGTGTTTCTCCACCCCCCCCTTCCCTCCCCTACCTCTCTCTTTCTCTCCCTCCCTCTGTGTTTCTCCACCCCCCTTCCCTCCCCTACCTCTCTCTTTCTCTCCCTCCCTCTGTGATTCTCCACCCCCCCCCTTCCCTCCCCTACCTCTCTCTTTCTCTCCCTCCCTCTGTGATTCTCCACCCCCCCTTCCCTCCCCTACCTCTCTCTTTCTCTCCCTCCCTCTGTGATTCTCCACCCCCCCCCCTTTCACTCTGACCCATCCCTCCTCTCTCCCTCCCTCATGGTATATTTCTCTCCCGTCTCCCTCTCTCTTCCCTTGCTCTGTTTATTACGATGCACTCCCTCTTACAATGCGTTCTGCCATAATTATATGACTGTATCCTTGCCCGGCGCCAGGGACAATCTGCAGCCTCCACCCACCCCCCCCCCCACCACCCCACCCCAGATTAGCGCTAAGTCTTCCCCCAAGATAACACTCACCAGCATCAATCAGCCGCCGCCGTATTAGAGACAGGACCCGTCATTCTACATCATATTTACATGTTGTTTTTTTCTACATCATTTTCTAGAAGGAAATGTGCACTACCTGTCTGAATTATGATTTTGCACGACAAAGAGTTTCTTTTAGTTACCACAAAATGGAAATTGAACAACCACAACGCGAAATAACAGAGCACATCGCCAAGTGGTTTTAGCGGTCCCCGCACACGAAGTTAAGAGAACAAGGTGGTCTAGAGGCAAAGTGCTCGCATCTCATGATGGAGGTATCGAGTTCGATCCCCGGTCGGTGCAGATATGTTGGACATTGGGGGGGGGGGGGGGGGGCTGATCCTATGGTGGGTAAAATCGAGCATCTAGTCTTCTCGGATAAGGACGATAAACTCGGACGGCCCGTGTGCACGTTGCGTTAAAGATACCTCAGCAGTCAAAAGTCAAGACGAGTAGGCCGAACAAGGCCGCTGCCTGGGCAAAATTCTAAAAAAAAATAATCCCTACCACAAAAAAAACCCACAAAGGAACAAGAACAAGAAAAGTGAGGTGTCGATGTCAAGGGCAGCGAATCTCCTAAACTAAAGACCTAAACACAGTAGAACCAAGAAGATGATAGGTGTACTGTTAGGAGGAGATGCTTCGTCCATGCTAATGTCATGAAAACAGTGGGGTCGGAGAATCCGCTACTGCAGTGAACCCAAATCTACACGCATTTCTGAGCCATAACTCTACTGTTATCTTGTTGATTCCTACACATCTATCTATATCCTGTAATGTACCGTGTCCCCCCCCCCCTCCCCTCCCACACTACACAGAACTGCCAGCTCACTGGGTCCACCAATCTTGTTTTAAAAAGTCAATGTACAGAACACCTGGTATTGATCCCTCACACTCACCTAAATCTCTATTGATCTAGGTAACCTCACGGACCTGTGTACAATGTACGATTTACACACAGAAAACTGATAAATATTTGCCCATTAGCCACGGCTGCTTCCCAAAGTGTCAATTTTTCCACGCTGGCGAGTCCCGATCATTGGTATCAATCATTCATTAGTGGTTACTGGTCTTAATCATGAGTTATACATACAATATTCATTCATCATTCTGTGAGTCCCTGCTGTTTTTGGAACTGGAATACACGGGGTGCCATGCATAAAGTATGACTCGGAAAGAGGGGTTGGGGGTGGGTGGACCGTGCCCCGAGGGTTTGAAAAATGAACACGCAACAAGTACCTCTTGTCCTACAACAAAGAACCCTATTGCACTACGAAAGCAACAATCCGCAAGAAGACAGCACTGGACAAGAGTTGGATTCGGTGCAGTTTCCCTATCAAGAATAATGGAGTGCATTTGTGTACTCATCAGCAAAGGAGTTCGTGCCCCATTATGGGTAGGGCCGGGTTAATTCGCAATTTTCTTTTGAGGGCGGGGGGGGGGGGCTAAGATTGAGATGCTATTTGGAGTGTATTCATTCACAGTGCATGGCTCATTGATCAGACATTACTAAATAGATAAATAAGTGCGCACGTAACTGAGCAAACAGATAGAAACAAAATCAATAATAAATAGACACCTATAGGTATACTTGTACGCAGATAAGTCAAGCAATTCAAAGTGAATAAATGAATACTGAAATAGATAGGTATGAAAGTACGTCGATAAACAGCTTTACTGAATGCATAGCTGCCTGTAAGGACTATTCAGGGGATCGGACCCAACTGAAGTCTTTCATATCCAGAATTGTCAACAACTGAATTCTGCAATGTCAGCTGTTCTCGAACCATTTAGGTGAAAAAAAATTGTTTGATGAATGAGATGATATTCATCAACATCAAATCTGTTACACTATGATCTACTGAAGATAAACTACGAAATAACAGATACCCTTGCACTATAACAAAGAAAGCGATTACAGAAACATTATTTTTGCTAGGTAGCATAACTACATGTACGTAAAACCAGTATAGCACAGTGCCGTGGCTAATGATAAATATAAAATTCACGATGAATTCTTGGCTTTGGGTTCGAATGTATCATATGTCTGTATCCAATCACCGCAGGTATGAGGGCGCGTAACAATTTGTATGTCACTGGCCTGGCGGTTCTTCCACCTGGCAGGTCACAACGTCTGTCATGTCGGTCACACGTTTGTCGTGATTTCCAGCAGGGTCATAATTTTTATTGCTGCCACCTCTACTTGGCCCAATAAACTAAAGTGACTGGACATAAGCGAAAAAACTGCAAATCCACAACAGCAAAAACTAAGTTTCGGGGCGAGGCAATAGTGGAGAGAGTCTAGTCAAGGCAGGCGCGCACTTGCCCTTTTCGATCGACCGAGCAATTGGATGGTGACGTCACGTCGCCACATTGAGTTTCAACAGAGAGTACTGTATGTACAGAGAGGTTTCACTAGTGGTCGCTTTGCACTACGAGACACGGGAGGCCCCGCAAAACCACTGTTAGCATGATGAGAGTGGAAAGTAGGTCGCTGGGGTAAACAATTCCCGTTCATGCATTTCCACGGGGCGTTGGAGGTTACAAACGGCTCTAAATAGTTCCAATCAGCCCCAAAATATGAACAAACCACAGTGAACAGATACGCACACTATCTTTGGTGAAGACAGTCTCCTTCAATTCTTGTTTACGGCAGCGACCTAGTTTCGCGCTTTGGCGGAAGTGAGACCTGTCTATACATACATACTCTCTATTTTCAATGAGCTCCAACCAATCCGCCGGTACGCGAGGTCTCATTCAAACCACATGACGTATTTGTCGTGACGTCACTATGCAACTAATCGGTGGACGAAAATCGGACAGGACGCGCGCCCGGGCCTGAGTATTCAACACAACAGTAAAAAAAATCCCATACAGTGGATAATATATACCCACACCAAATGAAATGCATGACTGAAAAAAAATAGTTGCCCGTACACTTGATAGACGCAATATTGAACCTCTGCTGGCAAGACCATTTAAAAAAAACTGCATTAAAACAAATGTTGCGTGCCAAGCAAATTATCTCAAGTCTATATTTTTTGTTTCCGCTGCCAGCAATATGTTGTTTCTTCACTCATCCCGGTGCGCGAATGTTCATGGCAGTTATGGATTTGTATTAGTGCAACCATCTGTACGGTTCCCCAACCCTCCGGAGAGGCTGGGAAGGATCCGACAGCACACCCACACGCCACAAGGCCAGAAAACAGAAATAGATAATTGCCTGTCAAACCAACAATTAGTCAGTAGATTGCCCCACTTCCCGTGACACAAGCGATCTGAACTTTTGTACTGTGGTCTTAAATCTTTCCGTGCGCCGGAGATACTCTCTCACTGTCAGTTTTATTTGGTTCGATCTTTCACTCTTTCCTTCTGAGGCTGTCTCAGAACCACAATCCTTGTAATCCATTGCAATTCTTGTCTTATCGCTCCCTCTCTCTCTCTCTCTTTCTCTTCTCTTCTTCTTCTCTCTTTGTGTGTGTGTCTCTCTCCCTCTGTTTAGCTATTCTAAGCATTTCACTTCACCTGCCTACTTCGTTTTCCTGTCACGCCTCTGCTTCCCTCTGTACCGCTTCCTTCACTCCTAGAACGTCCATCTCGGCCACAGAACCTGATGCTCCCTCCTCCTCCCATGTAAGATCCAAACTCGGGCCCCCCTCCCTCCTCGAAGCACCTCCCAAAGTGGTTCACTCACAGAGACTTCGCGCTGCGCTGGATTTCTCGTCCACAATTTGGCATAACCGAAAATCTGAAAGCTTAAATTCTGTCCTCCTCATTAATTTTTTCATGCTCTCCAGCCTCCTTCTCTCTCTCTCTCTCTATCGCACACACACACACACACACACACAATTAAATATAAGGGGTGGATTAACCAGGTTCAACTGCTCAGACAGACATCCGGCTAAATTAGTCGTAAAATTGCAATAAAAAGATATGGCGAATCATCCAGTGGCAACGGTCTTTCCAATCCTTCTGAAAATTTCTGAGCTTCTCAAGTTCTCTTTGTGGGCGCCTTATAGCCAGACGGTGCGCTCCTTGTACTTCATGATCAACAAATATGGTCTGGTCTTTATAACTGTGAATTCACCGACAGAACTGAGTACTCTATCTAAACTAAGAGCTTAGCAAGAAGGCAAGGATGCGCGATATATTATGTTTCCACCTCTTAAGTCCAATGGGCACTTCACCCACACTCTCATCAAAGATGTCATCATTCGTGGTTAACCTACTCGCCATACAGAGTATCATGGAATAAACAGCAGATTCGGGGACAGAAGCATGTCTCACTTTTACCACAGAAAGTACCTTGCAAGGACGAGGAAAGGGTGGAGATTTTTGTTGTTGTTGTTTTTTGTTTTTCGGAAAAGGGGGGGGGGGGGGATTTAACACAATAAACGACACTGACATCGCTGACATGTTCCGTTCAGATCGCAGACAACGGGTCCATCAACACTCCCCCCCCCCCCCAACCACCACCACCTCCTCCCACTGATTTTCTTCTTCAAACGAACTAACGAAAACATGTACAGTATACACATTGAAGGGGTATGCTGTGTCCAAAGCAGAATCTCAAACTATCATCTCAGTGTGGATGGCTCGTCACTGTTCAACTGAACTGTTCCTAAGAAAAACTATTAGTTCGTACAACTGATTCATAAATCAACTGTCTACTCTGGGTACCAAAATCGGTAATTTGAATTAGTTCGACAAAACGTGTCTATCGATCTTTTCTCCCGAAACCTTAAAAGTAAAAATAGGCCTACACGTAGACGACGACTATTGTCGAGAAGTTCTGGTCAACCATCGATATGCCAGTCGACTTACAGAAACACCTAGTGGTTCACTTTTTCCCTGACAGAGCCTCGGATCTGGAACTATCAATGTCACAGAAATCAAACCTTTGGTGTGAAGACTAAAGAGGGACGATCAGATCAAAGCAAATCACGGAAATCGAGCAGATAAACCTATCTGAGAGAAAGAGAGAGATAGAAAGAGAGAGAGAGAGAGAGACAGAGAGAGAGAAAGCGAGAAAGAGAGAGAGAGAGAAAGAGAGAGAGGGGGAGAGAGAGAAAGAGAAAGAGAGAGACAGAGACAAAGAGAGAGAGAGAGAGAAAGAAAGAGAGAGAGAGAGCGAAAGAGAGAAAAAGAGAGAGAGAGAAAGAGAAAGAAAGAATGCAAATACACTCGTTGTTATTTGGGAAAGGGGGGGTGGGTCCTGTTTTATCTGACAAGAATCTTCAATCCACACGACAAAATATCAAGCGCTGGCTGACCCCACCAATCTTTCAATATGTTATTCACGCGCACAAAGCAATCAGCACTACTCTGACAAAGAGAAACGGCGTACGACGAGAGTGCGCATCTGCCAATGCACACGATTTGAGGGACATCATTTCACCTCAGAGAACTAGCCCTCCAAATAATGTCCTTTCGCTAATCTGCAGAAAATTAATGGATGCAGAGGACATAAGGGAATAAAACTTAGCCGGGCGGGGTGAGTGGGGTGGCAACCAAAGGACCAGATAAAACAAATAAACGGGGGGGGGGGGGAGAAGGAAAGAGTAAAAGAGTGCTGCATTCCTGTTCATAGAATTATTGAGCAATAGGGTGATAATTAGACACAACTGCCGGCAGTTAGGAAAATGACACGCCATGAAAATTAACAGGCGAATCTTGTGAACTGGTTGTACTAGCCACCGGAAACCTATTGTGTCTAGATCTATAACCAAGTCTGCCAAAAAGCTAGACTCGTCTGTTCCAGACGAAAACAGGTTACAGTTACAGAATAGGGGAGGAGGAAATGAAACGAGACAAGAATAACAACGAGGAAAGAAGAAAGAAGCAACAGAAATCAAGAACGGGGGGGGGGGGGGTGGAGGGGTGGGGGGGGGGCAAATGCATTAGGCTGTGGTCCCCGAGAAACCAAAGGGCCTCAAGCCCAACACGAGACACATTCTAGGAATTTTATTGCCGAAATATCATAAAAACCACAGAAAAACTGTGGGGTCGCAGCAAGGCTATAAGCAAAGTCAAAATTGGGCAAAAAGAAAATGTTGTATATAGCGAAACCCTGCGTGAGACATAAAACCCAAACGATACAAAGCAAACTAAAGAGAAGACAGAAAATACACAAAATTTTCGGCTTTCGCCTTTTTCAAGTGAAAAAAAAAATCGAACAATAAAAGATTTCAACAGGAAATGTATAGAGTCGAAGCGAAACAGGGTATGTTACTTAACTGCGAGTTCTTGCTTCGTTAGCAGCACCAATAATATTGGCGCACCAATAATATTGGCGCCAAGAACACAACTTCGATATGCCCCTTGCCATTATCTGCGACAATCTACGGCCGTGGAGATCCTGAAGTTGCCACGCTTTGCTCGCCTTTGCCAGACAATAGACATTCAGAAACATCTAAATTCACATTTGCCACACTTAAGTTAATTGCTGGACTCACTAGATTACACTGGAAACAAAATTAAGTAACATTAAAATACGTGTATTTAGAATATCAGCGATAGATGGATTGATGAATTTGATCAAATCGCACCTGAAGTGACACCATCAGAGCTGAAGGGCTGAAGAAAACGTCTGAGGGCAGTCACTGTGGTATCAAGTCTCACCAAAACGGCAAATTATAACATCTACCAAGATATACTGTAACTATACGTATGCCAACTTTTACTGCTTTCAAGTCAGCCTTGCCGCTACAACAAAACACCGAATACTTGTAGACCCGTCAGCGATACGACTCTTCAAGTTCGATAAGGTAGACTTAAGGGGACTCGCATACCATGCCGTGTAAAGGCAAACTGAAAGTAATCCATTGGTTATGATTTATCACACTTCACAAGACATGTCATGATGTAATCTTTGCATCATAGTACAATATGCACACTGGCTATTTTGTACATGTATTTCACTGGGGTTTATCCTCAACTCTGGCAGGATCTTCTTTCTTGTTAAACAACAACAGCAACAACAACAATAAGATTATATATTATTGTCGGGTATTTTCTACATTGCTGTATATGTGCATTTTTACCTCTTCGAGAAAATGGGTATTGAAAGCAGGTCGCAAAAGGGCCAAAATGCATACAACTACATCACAAACACATTATTCATAATAATCGTCGGTCGGCTGTCGGAACCTCGTTATAACTATTCTTTGAGTTTAGCTTTAACGAGGTTTCAAACAGCCGACCGACAATAATATATACCTCGAATAGTTTTCAGCCGATTGGAATGACACATATACATAATAAACTCAGGGGTGAGAGAACCACTTTCATAACATAACCAATTCAAAACTGGCAAACTGTCGCATACCACTAAATGACTAATATGACAAATACCCCTCGATATCTCCCATGGCTATTCAACACTGTAAATACAGGGCACTGGTGTCAGCTGAAGGACAGCTGACAGACCTGACCTTGTCTGAAGTCCGGAGAGGGGGGGGGGGAGGGGGGGGGAGAAACACGAGAAACAATTCCTCCTCTCTGATATCTCTCAAACTACTTCCCCTTCACCCTTTCTTCCCCTACCGTCCCCACGTCAGTATGTTCTGCCATGTTACTCACGATCCCCAGACTAAAACCCACACGTCAGGCCGCTAACCTTGTCAGACTTCAAACTTTTCAGGAAGAATATGCCAGACCAGTCCATATTAACCCGGTTTTTTGTTCCAGAATGTTCTCTGTCTAGACAGGAACTGGGGTGGGTCGACTTGTCTTACTGTAACTTTTCTCTCAGGGGATAAATAAGTGATTCTTATCTTATCTCATTTTCTAGTCATTCTCCTCCATGAAGAAAACAAGTGATAGTGGTCGCTGTTCTGTCTCTCTCTTTCTCTCTCTCTCTCTTTCCCTCACTTGCTCTCTCTCTCTTTCTCTCACTCTCTTTCCCTCACTTGCTCTCTCTCTCTCTTTCTCTCTCGCTCTCTCTTTCTCTCTCGCTCTCTCTTTCTCTCACTCTCTTTCCCTCACTTGCTCTCTCTCTCTTGCTCTCTTTCGCTCCCCCTCTCTCTTTCTCTCTCGCTCTCTTTCTCTCTCGCTCTCTCTTTCTCTCTCGCTGTCTCTCTTTCTATTGCTCTCTCTTTCCCTCACTTGCTCTCTCTCTCTCTCTCTTTCCCTCTTGCTCTCTCTCTTTCGCTCTCTCTCTCTCTCTTTCCCTCACTTGCTCTCTATATTTCGCTCCCTCTCTCTCTTTCCCTCACTTGCTCTCTCTTTTTCGCTCTCTCTCTCTCTCTTTCCCTCACTTGCTCTCTCTCTCTCTCTTTCTCTCTCTCGCTGTCTCTCTCTCTCTCTTTCTCTCTCTCTCTTTCTCTAACTAAACAAATAGGGACGGGGTGACTTCAACCAAGTTCAGCCGGGACAAAAGTGTCGTCCAGTGCATGGAAAGTGCAGCTGTCAGCAAGTGCAGACTGAGGGCGCACAGAAAATGTCACCTTGAAGAAAAATCCACACAAACTCTGGCTCACCCCGAACTCTAGGAGACAACCTTTAACCCCGCCTTAACTTAATACTTGAGTCAACTCCGAGCGCGCGCCTCCCGCGAGATGGCTCCAATATGCACTCTCTGCATAATTATCGTTGCCCGAACAAACACGTGATCCGGTCTGTCAATGAGCCACGTAACATTGGCTCCTCTGAGGATACGTGACGCTCGCAGCTTCAGAAGTCCAATAGGGGCAACCAGTCATCTACTAGTGAATACTCCCCCCACCTCTGCAACCACACGCCTCCCCCCCCCCCCCCTTCAAGCCTCAGAATTTCGTCATATTGACAGGAAAATTTAGATGCATAATCCGTTCCTCAGAAAAACCAATTTTTACTCCAGATTTTACCCAGTTTCAAATGGTCCGAGTACTCAGAATCACATTTATAAAAACCTTTTTGCATGTTTTTGAATGTCAATGAAACATCTTTTATTAGAATATTGCACATCACCCTGCAACTTACAGCTCAAGGCCGCTTTTTTTGGGTGGGGGGGGGGGGAGGGTTGGTGAAGGGGAAGGGGCGGTTGGCGGAGACGTTCTACGGATTTTTCATGGGAAGGGGGAGGGGTTTCAAAGAGCCATAGAACAACGTTACGTGATCAGACAAGGGCAAGCAATGCCGCTGTCTACAGGGTCCAATATGCATCCAATCTGTCTAGAATGTCTAGAATGTCGGCCACAGTCTACTTCAGTGCGGCACACGCGACTGTCCATTCGGTCCACAGCAGAAATGGAAGGATTAACGAATCTCGTTATCTCTTCAAAACACGCTAAAGACACTACATGTTTTATTGACATCTAACTAACAGTGAATACGTGAACTTTGCTGAGTTATTTGTGCATTCGTGCAAACAGAAACTAAAATCAATTTTAAATGATTGCTCCTACCCCTTGTTCCATCAGATAGTCCTATACAAGAGAAGTGGTGGAATACCGTATTTAAAAACCAACGGAGAGCGCTATAGGTAGAATGCGCATGACGTCACAGAGTTTTTGTTTTGTACTTCCGCCAAACAAGATGGCCGGTGGATCAGCTGATGAGTGTAACATCGAGATGTGTCTAAGCCGTTAAAATGCCTGCTGGTTGCATTGCAGTTGACTGTTGTGACAGGGATGGAAAGGATGTATCCAAACTGGTCCGATTCCCTGCCATCCGTATAAACAAGAGAAAGGAAGTGAAAGAATTGACCGAACGTCTCCCATGTGCGTATACACACGTGTCATTGTTTACAGTAGTGAACTCACCGCCGATTGGTTCACGACGCCTTAAGTGGGTCCGGACAGACAAGATGGTGGATATGCGCATTCTACCTATAGATGATGTTATTTTGCCATCCCCAATTCGAAGCAGTAGTGTTTCCTGGTGTAATGTATGCTGTTGTTAGTTTTCCTAATGGATTGTTCTGACAGTGTGTGTGTGAGTAATGTTCTTGTTTGCTGGTATTGCTGTGTGAGCAATGTGGGTGTGCGCGGTATGCGTTAAAGACCTGTAAGTCTTAGATGTTGTATTTACTGTTGTACCACTACTGATGCTGTGTCAAATTTCCGGGCAACAGGATAATAAAGTTATATCTTATCTTATCTTATTACAATTAGAGATTTTGTTTTCTGCTGAGGTAGAAATCGAAACAGAATCTTAACCCTGTCCATAAACCTTATTCTAGCCATATTATTTGCCCCGAACACTATCCTTAAACCCTAACCGACGGGACGTAATCGTGTCCTCTAATCCTGACCTTAAAATTGAATTTACACGTGGATGAGGGAACATACTATGTGATAACCTGATGCTTTCAGTGACGTGTACGTGGTCGGAAGAAGAGGTGGGGTGGGGGGGGGGAGAAGAGGCAGTGGACAACGGGATGATGATAGAGAATGCAATGATAAAGAAGCCCGAGGAGAGAGGCAAGAGGAAGGAGAAATCAGCATTACTCACTCCACATGTCCGCCCACTGCATGCACACCAATTTGGCACAGAAAATGCCCATGGAAGCATTGATCGTGTGAATGAGAGAATTTCACCTCTTCAGTTGCTCGGTGTGCTGAAAGCGCGGTCCGATAAGCTTGGGTTCAAAAACACTGGCGCAGTTTCCTTATTTATTTTCCCCCTTAATTTTTGCACAAAACTGACAACTGTGCTCGATCTATGACGGGCGGTTGGTTCACATAGCGCATTTTACATGTTTTAAACGGCAATGGCAAGTTCTAAAATGCGTGCAGATATGGCCTGAACCTCACAGTCTTGCAGAATCTTTCGTGAAGAAACTCCAGGGAACGAATGAGCCAGTTCTCAGACTACGGTTGTAAAACATACTTTCTCACCGCTCCCCGCCCCTCCAAAGATCAGTGGAATATTATGACTTTATATTATTTGTTTATATTGTTAGCGGCAGCACTGGAAACCCGCCCAGTCCTTCCAGCTCACTTTTTTCCCATCAGGTCACTCTGGCCTCACTTTCGTCTAGTTATTTCACGAGCGTCTAACCCACTCGCCGCACGCACTACCAACATATTACTAACATTACCAGACAACTCATTTTAAGGGTTTTAAAAGCAGCCAAAATCTCATTTTCTGCCACGCACCTTCAGACTTTAGTGGAGAACAGCATTTCAGCCCAAGCGATAATGAACCTTTTAAATTGACAGCAACAACAATCGCGTCGCCTCCGTCCCCAGACCAACACACCAACAGAATTCGACACGGAAGACTCCCCCTCCCCCCTCCCCGACCGACGGGAGAAACCCTACAAAACTGCCAAAGCTCTATCAGCATGAAGCTGTTTAACTTCTGGGTGCCCCTCCGTTGTCTAGATCCTAGATCTTCTGTACAGAGAAGTAGAGCTCCTACACCAAGCGCAAGTCACAAGAAAGATAAAGGTGAAAAAAAAATGCACACGTTCGATACTGACGACTTCAGTAATCACAAATTGTAACCGCCACTTTTTGCGACAGTGACTGTACAAACTATAGCGACGTGGTGTGACAGCGCACTGGGATAGTTCTGTTCTGTCTCGGTGTGAGATGTGGTCTAGGAAGTTAAGCCGGACCTCGTACACTAGCATGAATGAAACTAGTCCGTCTCACTGGTTAATTTTTAGGAATTTGGAATCAAAACCGACGCAAACAGACTTCGCTCAGCACACTACAGCTCTTAGTGGGTCTTTATTGCTACACTAGGCCCAGAATTTTGAGGTCTCGACTTTTTCATCGAACACGTTCCCTTTCTGCGGACATTATTGTTATCGTCTAAGCTCTGCACTTAAGAAAGCATGAAGCCCGAGAATGCTCATCACGACCGAAACGCGCGAAAGCTAATAAATCATACTGATATTGTGCTGGCTTTGACCTTCGTGTCTAATGCGACCCCAAACTTGCACAGACCGGACTGGACAATGATAAATACCGGCCAAGGACACTGTGGGGCTCCCAACTGTCCTCATGCCGACAACTTGTTTACTGTTAATGACGTGTCAATGTAGTTCCACATGAAAATCCTGACATTTTGATTTCAAAACAAAACTCCATCATTCACACACACTGGCGTCCATGTGGGAACCACATTTGTAGCCTTGAACCATACTCCCTTCTTCAACTAAAAATGTTCTGTACTAACCACAATTAATACTGCGGAAGCCCGGTCGCGCCATGTTCAATGACAGCAAAGGGTTCTAAAATTCCATCTCAAAGCACAACCGAACAAAACGAGGGAACTGTGCACATGTTGTATTGAAGGTTAATCATAAACGTCTAACGAATTAATATTACCATTCACAGGTTTAAATAATGTCAATTTAGAGTAAAATTTGTCGGAAAATACCAACTTCAGAAATTTTCTTATGAAAATTTGGGGTTTTCTAACTCGAGAATTTATGAACATGTTGGGGGATGGGAGAGCTAGAGAAACACAGACTATCTACGGCGGAGCAACACGATTTCCAGACCGAACGCCCACGTCTCACACAGGAGAAATCGGCCCACCTGAAGCCGAGGCGACCGGTTACAGATGACTGCTAACTTAATACTGGCGGCCGTGCGGGTTCAAGAGACAGCTGCCTATCACTGGCATAAAGATCAAAATGGGGTCAGCTTATGGTGTAAACAATTTACGCGGCGGGTCAGGTGGGCACAGCAGCTGGAGAGAAATATTTCTACGTGGGACGTTCCTTTCGCTACTTAAATCAGCGATCGCCTTCACACATAATGTTGTATTAGAGGCAATGAAAGTGACCATGACAGATTATCCCAACAACGAGGCCCTCTACGCGGGGAATGTGACGCAATTTTCATGCGGATTTTTCCCGAAAGCCTTCCACAAAATAGGTAGTGATTTGATGGTTCTAACAACATATCGAAAGTCCGAAACTAAACGATTACGAAATGAGACGAAATGAAAAGGAGAAAAGTCGAACCGCTGTGGACACAATGGAGCTCTTGTTTATAAATATATTTGCGACATTACCCCCCCCCCCCCCCAAGATTCAGCAAAGAGAGGATATAACGTCCACTTCTCCATAATCACAAACGCCTCACAAATGACTTTTTTGTAAGAGCTCATTCCCAGGAACGCTCTGCCGGCAGCAAGAAAGAGTGAATTGCGGCTCAGCCCACTCCTCAAACCACCTTTTTTTTTCTTTTTCACTCCTATTTTCGCCGCATCCTATCAGTGTATGTAAATGATTATCGAACTGTTATTTTGATTTCCTCTGGATTAAAAAAAAAAAAAATCGATACAAGCCATCGCTTTCTGACTGCGCGGGACATCTGTTTGTTGCTGTGATACGACCTCGGGACATTGACCACTGCAATTTCAAGTGAGTTATGAAACGGAAATATTCGTGACGCTACAGGATAATACTGAACAGAAACTGACTGGACAACCATAATGAGCCAGTTGTATGCTGTATGCCATTGTCTTAATTAGTACATGTACTTCTAGTCATGGTGTTAATTCTACTGTATCACGAAATGCATGGAAAGACCCAGACCTGTTATTAGTGTTAATCTGCAGAAACCAGTAAGATGACGCTAGCCAGGCCTACAACCGAGGGTCAAAGGTCACAATATCTATTTAAGAAAATTTCTCATCACCACAATGAGTTCTGAACCTGCATACAATTCTTGAACCATTCTTTTTACCTCCGCTGGCCTTAGTTGAATATACTTTTAGTTGTGCACTGTGCCACTTTATGCACACTATCTCTAGTATTTATTTTACAATCTACTTGTTTCATCAATAAAGTAACATTTCCATAAGTATCGTCAGACTTCAACAGCTCGGCCTCGAATGGGCCACATTTAAGTAGAGAAAAACGTAGACTTCCTAGGTGCTTGATTTGTGGTGGTTTTCATATGAATCCCACCGCATTTATATAGACTTGAAAAGGGGGCGGGGGGCTGCATGTTGGGTATGACTTAAAGCCCAGACAAAGGACTTCGTGTAGAATCTGCTAGTTTTAAAAGTTTGGAATAGTTCCAGGCATATAATACAAACATGCCACCCTACAAAAACAAAAATCTGAATCAGGCCCCCAAAAAACTAACTTCCGGTTTATTCATAAAATGATCGCAATATTCCGATTCGGCGCATTCATTTGTGTAAAAGTTATAATTAAAAACTAGAACTCAGAAGAACGAAAACGGAAAAAAAAAAAAAAAGCCGATTGCGGGAAGTAACAAAAAATCGGAATACCGGCCTTGCTAATCGGAAAATCGGAATTATTCCGATCAAATCGGAATGGGTGGCATCTCTGCCACCTCATTATTTAATAATGAAATCGTGTGCTGTGTGCTGCCGTTACCCAAACTTTAATCATGTGTCTTTGTCCCGGATCCCGTTCTTACGGCGTTTCCAAAACTTCTAAAAATAGCCAACTGTCCACGAACATTTGTTCTGGGTATCTCTGTTTTATCCACACTGTGATGGTTCTTGGAATACTGCATAAAAATAGCGACCTTTATGACTAATCAGGGCGCAGTAGCATGTGTCAAACAACTCTACTGTATACACCCAGGGCTGACTGTCAAAATAGAGAGAACATTTACCAGTACCACAGCCTGACCTGGTGATAGTGAAGCTCAAGTTCCCGCCAGGTCCCTTCCCTACCAATGCATTTCATTATGTTTATGACAGGTCAGACTTTGCCAGGGGCTTCAAGTGACAACCATTAGAAGCCTTTCGACTTCCTCCCATAGGCCCTGTCGTGTAGGGGAGGGGAGTAACAACTAACACTAGCTGATTGTCTCCGTTGGTCAATTGTCCGGGAACGCAGGGCCATTTCGCCATTTGTTGACAACGTAGTGTCATCTGTCATTCGGATATAAGCTGTGCTGCTGTTTGGCCGGTAGCTCTACCAGGGCGGCGTAAAGACAACTTACCGCTGGGTGCAGTGTGTGTTTATCGGGGCGGGGGTGAGGGGGGGGGAGGGGAGGGGGAGTGAGTCAACAACTCCTTACCACCCCCAACTTTCCACTGGTTGAAAAAACAACAAAAACCAATATATTACCACCAAAAAAAAAAAGCCACAATAACAAACTAAACTTTCTGATTGGCGCGGTTTATTTGTTACATTCTATAAAACACTTTCAAATCAAAGAGAAGACAACAGCCCCCGGGCTCTGAGATCAAACGCTTAACACTAAGGAATAAAATAAGAATAACTGCTGTAGACGATGGCCTAGATCTACACGTCGTGTGTACAACATGTAAACAGTTAACAGATCAGGTCAAAGACCAAACACATCAATGTTTCTGTGCAGGAAGTGGTTTTTGCTTGTTGTAGCTGCCAGATCTTTTGTTTGACAGGTGCAGTGTAGCAATCTAGGTCAACGACCTAAGAGATAAAAACCAAACTTTCTTCTTGTTGTTTTTTGTGTAAATCCCTGGGTCGTCAAGTGTTTGATGTTGAGATCTGTTTGTCCTTCACTAATGCAGTAAAAGATGAAAGTCCCCCTAAATCAGTCTGTTCAGACAAAATTTTCTCATTAGGTGTGCATGTATATAAATTTGTCACTTCAATAGCCAGAATCCCATTGTAAATTACCCACGTACTTTCACTATGTCAACGACTAGACAATGTCAAATAAAATGGACAGGGCGCGGTGCTGTGTAGTCCTTATCGAGCAGACACGTTCTAAAAAAAAAAACAGCTCAAAATCAAAGCCACATCAATAACACTGGCAGGAAAACATGCGAAATGTACAGGTTTACGCAAATGTTTATAAAAGTGTTTGAGGATATGTAACATTCCGCACAGTGATAAACTTTCTGTTTAAGGCATGACTACATGAAGGAGTGTCCTGTTGTTAGCTGGTTACCGCATGAAGAATAAATCCTACTTTGTGTTTCTTTTAAAACTAGAGTGACCAGTCCATTGTCCAAAACTGCGCTGTTAAATTATGTTACAGATTGATTCAAAGACCGAAATGTGCCGTCGCAGGCAAAAGATGGTCAAGTTTGACGACGTTGCCTTGCGTAGAACGCCATGGACACAAACATGAGCAGCGTGCAGGGTACCGTGTGACACTGGAAGAAGACGCCAAATGGGTACCTTTCCCTGTCAGTACTGTGAATGTCACTTGACAAATCTAATGACAGCCCCCGAAACTGTGGAGGAGGGCATGTGAAACAGATCGCGTGAAGTATGCACAGTCCTGGCGTCAATGGTTCAATCAATCAGTGTACAGAAGGATCGGCTCGGGGGTGGGGTGCTAAGGGGAAAGCGCGGGGAGGCGGTTGCCAGATGGACTGGGAAGATAATAAAACCAACTTTGGGGCTGGGGGGAAGGGGGGTGTTGGGGTGGCGAAGATGTAGTGTTGGCTGTCTCATATCCGTTGTATCATCTCACTGTAGGGAGTAAACAATTTTCTAAGGGTTCAATCACCCCCGCAATGTTGCCGTGTAGGCAGAAACACATGACTAAATACATTGCAACAGAAGGGAATAGGTTTTTTCTTGGGAGGGGGTAATCTCCACCGAATTTCACGCTGAGAATTCTATTTCAATGACAGCTCAAGATATAGAAGTAAAAAACAAAAAGAGTTGTCAAAAAGACCACACAAATTCACAGCTGAACAAGTAACCTGGTCAAAAATAAAGAGTCCGAGAAGGGTCAAGTTCGGTAAAAAAAAAAATGAGTTCAAATATTCACGCAGCGTTCTCGACAAAAATGTTACCAATGTTGGAAAACATAAATCTCCACCACTGCCCTGAAAACAGAAAAGGCTCGCGGGCTATGAAAAGACTTTTCAGAGATTTGCCAAAGCCAGTCTTGTGTAATTCTGACATGTCTCGGATTTCAACGTTCCAGTAGTGATTTATTTACCATACCCCGTTGGTAACACTGCCATTTATCATCTTGTTCATCGCGAATGGATCCCGAACAAGTTGCTGGGGGACTTGAAGCTGGTGAACAATGCTTCATATCATACCGCACTGACTAACCTGACGGAGATTCTCAGTCTGTAAAACAAGCCTGCGTTACACTTAACAGTATAGCACTGTGCTCGGGCTACTCTCTGATAACCAATGGGTAAAATCATGCTGACCCGATCAGTAGCCTGCATGCACTGTTAGTGCTACTTCACCCGACCTGCATGCGTTGCCAGTCCTTTCTTCCTCAGTGACTTTTGAACTAAGGCGTGAACTAAGTGGAAACTCAAATGTCAAGTGGCTTTATAAGCATGTTTGCACAATGCAAATGAAGGGTACCACGACGGGGTGGGGGGGGGGGGGGGTATTCTTGAAAAATGCATTGAAATTTCGTGGAAAACGTCCACACAATACAGAAATTACAAGGGGAAAAAAAATCACTGCTCGGGTCTTTTGTGGCAGAACATAATAAAACACGTTAAGTAAAATGATACGCTGACAACCTTAAGTCGCAAATTTATTGGTGCGAACAATAAAAATAAGATGCAAGTAGCTAGACCTGGAATGGGAATGGGCTGAGAACCTCTTGGCTTAGCGCAGCTTCAGCACAAAATGTATGACAGATGGTCGTCAAATGCATCTGTCTCAGTGTCTGACTCTGAACATGAACATTCAAACAACCTGAATGTCAAATGTTACACAGTGGGTTATGCTACTTGTGCAATATGAAATACGTACTGTTCTCTTACAAACTACAGAAGCTATTACGACTGTATGTTTTCGACAAACATTTGGGCAAGGATTAATGATTGCAATGATCATTTAAAAAAAAAACAATATCAACTGTGGTATATTTTATTTTATATATATATTTGCATTTTGTACATACATCTTTAGCCACGAATGAAATCACTATCTATATATATAACAAGATTGACCTACCGGGCATTGCCCGGAATAAACAATGATGTGCTCCTTCTCTTTCTCTCTCTCTCATATAAAAGTAATAAACTACAGTCTTGCTTCAGAACTCATGCGCACCAGAACACTGCGCACCAAACTGAACGCTTGAACTTTGGCAACTTTGCTAGATTTATAAAAATCGCGAAACGATATGGCGGAACGAAAAATATCGGGCGGTGAAAAAGAATGAAAACACGCTAGGAGAAATTAAATGAACTATATTTAGTTTTAGTTTTAGAAATTCGTTGCAATATTTAATCTGCAGTCAGATATCGTAAAAACCTAGTAATACTCGTTCTGTCTGAGCACAGAAAATTTCACGATTTTACATCCAGCCGTTTTTATACCTATAGAGCACAAAGTTTCAAAGTCTTCACTTATTATAATAGATTGGGTAAAATTGGACGGTTGTGCTCTATAGCTGAAAAAAACTACTGAACGTAGAGCCATGAAAAAATTACTGAAAGTAGTTCAAAGACTGAGCAAGGTTTGTATCAATTCATTTTAATGATGCAACAACCTTAAAAATTTAGAAAAATAGAAAACAAAATGGGCCGTTCGAGGTTTTTCCGATTCGTCATTTTTACAGCTCAGACAGGGCCGTGTGTAGTAAGATATTTTGGTAACTCGAAACTTTGGGGTCACCTAAGGCTCAGGCACCCCATCACACTCAGGCTTCAAACTTTGCACAACAGCATATTATCAATGCGAAATTAACATGGGCTATATGAGAAATTATGAAATATTCAGGCTTCTACGTTTCATTTTTCATTGTTTCGGCATCATTTAGATCTATTTCAAGTCATGGTTTGCCATTTTAAGGTTTCGTTATCACTTCCTGCGATGTGTTCACTATCAAACACTAACCCGTGCGCAAATCATGCTATTGTACGGGACGCGCAGGGTGTCAACTCACAAAGGCAGAGCAGTAAGACTTAATTAAAAACAAACAAACAAAAATAAAGTAAACAAATAGGAACAGGCAAGATGAAGCAGGTCCATAAAAACCACCCAGAACTGAAACTAATATTCAAACCGAAATATCCCGGGCAGGACCGGGGACCTCAGCTAGTATAGTATATATATGCCTTGGAATTCTTAGGGTAAACATGTTGGAACATCTGGCTAATCTATGCTTATAAATAAATATTAGATCAATACCTGTATTACAATAGCTGGCAAAGCTGGCCAAGCCAATCTGATACTGATAAGGCAAGTCAGGAAACTGGAAAGACAAGCTAACAACTGACATGGCAATAAGGTTCTGAAAAAAAAAGGGGAGTTGTACAGTGTTAAATCTGTCTCCCCAACAGCTTATTGACCCCTGATATTTAACCCATGAAACAGCTGCATGGAGATTCATCTGATCTCCTCTTTCAAACAGCTGATTGTGACATTAAATGTACACCACAATCCAAACTGACATAATGAACAGACAGTTACAGTTTTGAAAAACCTGCTGACAAACCAGCCAAAGACTGTATTTTCTTTCCAATCTTTTTTGTTTTTGTTTTTGGTACTTTTTGGTGTCCTTCCTTCAATCTCTTTGTCTGTATGGCTAAAATCAGATGCTCATTCCACAATTTGTGCTAATGTTTCTGAATAGTTAGAAAAAAGGCTGTGAGGATTTTTCACTTGTTGGGAAGTTATGTTTGTTTTCTTTCACCTTTTTTTTTTTGCTCCAGTACAAAACCATAAACATTTTATAATTACACAAATGGACAGTGCAAAATGCTAAACAAAACATTAAGCTTGAGGCAAAAACAAAAAACAAAAAAAAACCCCACCCAACTAGGAAGATGATTAGAAAACATTATTTTGTGGAAGAATTTAAGCTGCACCTTGAATACCTAAGTTGTCTTTCTAATAGTTTACTGTGACACACACCTGTTTGCCATTTGAATATAAATTATAATCATTAAATGTAACCTTTCATTCTTCTAATTATCTCTTTCCCACAGAATTGACAACTGACTATGGAAAGCAAGAACACTGCAATAGCAATACAATTCATCCCCATGGATTGTGAAGAGAACAAAATGAGGGCCCTGCATGTCAATTATCATTCAGCTCATCAACAGGCTATGGGAGATCTGAAAGATCATACCATTACCACTTCTAGTAGTATTGGTACAACTGTCTACATAATGCAGCAAAGTCAGGAGTTCAAACTCTCCACATCAGCACTAAGTGACATCAAATCCTGAAGTGCCAATTCTACTGGCAACAGATGACGTGAGTGTCAAGTGTCCAGCTTGAAATATTTATAATGGTGAGTAACCAAACACAGTAACTTTCCCTTCATCCTTCATTGCACTAGGAGTAGGATTAGCCAGGAGACGCTGATAAAGTGATATGATATCCAAACAGCCTGACTGTCTTTGGAAAAAATCTTTAAAAAAAATAATCATGCTTGCACCTTGCAACTGCGTAAAATGTTTACCGGTGATTCCCTGCAACAATTTACAATTAATTTTAAAGGCTGCCATTCTGATTCACACTTTCAGGGCATGTGAAGATAACTGAACAAAATCATTAGAATGTCCTCATCAGATCCGTTTTTCTGAATTTTTCACCAGAAGAAGCAATAAGGGGCCATCCACAACAAACGTAGCCATAGCCTCAATTTTGGTGGTTTTTGATTCACCTCCTCCATTGCAGGCTTTTCGCACACTTGACTACACACCTCCCTTTCCCCTCTATGAGCATGTAACTATCGGAATGGTAAATGCCCATAATAAAGCCTTGATATTATAATACTTTAAGTGGCAATTTCGCATGGACTGCTGGCTGTATCATTGGACAGACAACCTACATATTTGAATGTTATAAAGGCCTTTTTGTTAAAAATAAGCACAATATGAAATCAAACTTTCTAATTCGTTGCCATAATTGATAAACACATCTACACAAATTCCCTAGAAGCATCCTCTCCCCTATAAATATGTGCTTTTCGTACTTCCCCGCAACCCCGCCCCCTCCTCCAAGCCTGTGTACTTCACGGATGGCCACCCAAACTGATTTCAGGTCCACCTCAAAGAGACTAGCATGAACCCGAACCCTCCAGCTCATTCATTGGGTCCATAAATTACTTTACCGTTTATAGTAAACATTTATACACGATAATACTCAAATACATGGAATTAAAATTGCTTTGCATCAAGACACACGGGAGCTCAAGACCCTCGTATCAAAGTATACAAACTATCATGGTGTCGATTTGGTACCGGAGAAATATGATGAGTAGACAGGTAAGCTTGGCCAAAGAAAGTTCCGTTAAACAATCACATTAATACTGCCTGTTTACCACCCAAAACTAGACAAGATTTCAGTCTTTCACACCTGTGGATCTTGACCATTCCCATAGTGGTTTCAATTTTGCATCAACAATTTTCATACTGTGTTACTGTTATGTATGCAAATGTATGCATCAGCACTATAAAAGAGTGAGTTCTTTCTAAATAACCACCCATCTGCAGGGATATTTAAAATAATTTAGTTAATTTGCAATTTCTTGACAACCTAGTGCAAACAGGATTACTTTAGTACTTTTGTTTAAAAGGAATCCTTTAGATACTTACCCCCCCCCCCCCACCCCCATCCACCCCCCTAGTTTTAATACCTCTACTCTTTGCACTAGGTCACACTGTCAATTTCCATATTTATTCCTAATTACGAAATAAAATGACTTTCATGCAGGACGACAAAGGGTATAATATAATCCACAAGCTAATAATAATAAGACAACTCCAAACTGGTGTCACATATAATGGAGGTCTCATTTCCACACCGATTCACTTGAAAATTTCCACACAATTTGCTTTCAGACAGATGACGACTTTTTTCAGTGTTTGGCAAACCCATGCAGTGTCAAATTGTGTTCCAGTGGTCCATTTTTAAAAAAAACAATTATAAATAAAGGCACTAATGGCCACAAGACTGTAACATTCAATTTAATGTGATTCCCATGCAAGGAAGGAAAATCTAAACCTCGGTGTAAAGTAAGTATGGTTATATTACAGAATCTATCTGGGAGAGAGGAGGGGGAGAGAGAGATTGGGAACATGGGGAGATATAGACAAAGAAAAGGAGGGGGTGACGGAGCTAGTAAAAAATACAAAATATTTGAACTTCCATCTGAAGCCTTAATTCTTGATGTTTGTTTATTTTTTTCACACCCAGTACAACAGTGGTCTTCAGATAGCTGAGAATTTTGCTGTTATATTTATAGCAGTATTAGTTATGTCATTCCTTCAGATCTGGTGACATAAAGCGTGCTCTTCACCCTGTTGGACCCTACAGAGATGACGAATACTTTCATTTTGCTAAACAAACTCATACAGCAGTGAACCCTTCTCAGCTATTGTCCATCACAATGAAATGTATGTTAATTATTTACACAAGACAGATGACGGGTTCAGTTCAGGGTTGAGGCACTGGCAAAGTTTGACTGCAGTTTATTTAAAATGAAAGAAAAAGCATGACAACAAATGGACTGGCTTCTTCTCCATCATCCTTTGTAAAGGGTTTGAGAGCAGAAAAAAGATGTGAAAACTAAATCTTTTGTTTTCTTGATCCTTTTTTCATTACCTCAACACTAGAGTTGGTCATTATTCAATATTATATAACATATTCACACCACTTTATAAATTTTAAGAAAGCTGAACAGATTGTGGTTTGGCACCTCTGCATGGACACTTAAACTGCTTGATCATTTTCCCATGTGAATTTACTATTAGTCTACGAAAGTAAGAAAGTCTTGCATTGGGACCGCAGCCCAAATACTGAGAAATATAAATTCATATGATGTAGACTGCAACTCATTTCAAAATGAATGTATATTTCTCTGTCCTTTTCCTTGCTGGATGTCCATTCGTTTTTCCCCCAAACTACAATTTAGATCTGCGTGAATAATCACTCACATAAACGCAGTGAACTGACCACCTGACCCATGCAAACCTGCTCAAATTTCTCATTTCAACTATCAAAACTGCTTGGCTAACAGTCAGACATCACAGACACAATGGCAGAAACAGATAAATAAATCATGAGGAAGGATGATTTAGCCACCGCTCAAAATGGGCTCTGTCTCTTTATACTTTGGTTTAATCTCTCAAGCAAATCTCAGTTTTTGATTGATCATGAGCCTGGCTATCAATGCCTATCACAACTATTTGTACAAAATTAATACCTGATATCAGTAACAACAGAATTTAAACTTTAAACCAATCAAAATTAAGGATTTTAAAATAATAGTGACAAAAGTAAAACCCAAAACAATAAAAATCTACTAAAAAAGTAAAATGCTGAAATTCTGTTAGCTCACACAATATTATTGAAATTTCCTCCTTGTGCATATGTCTTCAAAATTAAGGATTTCAAAATAATAGTGATAAAACCCAAAGCAATAAAAAATCTATTAAAAAAGTAAAATGCTGAAGTTCTGTTACTTTTACAGTTAGCTCACACAATAACTATTATTGAAATTTTCTCCTTGTGTATGTCTTTTTTTTTTTTTTCATTTCTGATGGTGACTAGATCTAGATCTAGATCTAGATCTAGATCTAATCTAGATTTAGATTATTTGTCTTTAAAAAAAAATGTTTAAAAATATTATGGGGCCTAGAATCTAGACCTACATGCAGTGGTAGGCCTATAATTTGTACAGGTTGTTTACATCGGATCTCTTCAAGTGTTTTTTTTTTCTTTTTCAATATACGGGTGAACACGGATCCATGTCCTAATAATTTAGTTCTGGCGTCGCGTAGTGTAATTCTTTCTGTAGGTGAATTGTAATTTGTGTAGCGTAACTGAAGCAAGGGATTGTCATGGGAATTTTTAGATTACACCGTTAATATCATATCCCCGTGCATGCTACAGTGATATTTTCATCTCTGTATGACGGCAATGAAAGTATTGGGAAATTGGGAGCTGATCAGTGTTTCTATGAAACTGGGTGATGGGGTGATACGATCTCAGGATGAGCTCGCTCTGTGCACTGCTAACAGTAACACGTGAAACCGCAGGGCAAACAATGAACGGAACAAAAACGGCATGAGTTCTCTTCAGTGCTTCTCTTGCACAGAGTTTTCTCAGGTGGAAAACGTAAGAGAAAGGAGGTACTTACTTTACTCGTCCGATCCGTATTGAATATTCGGGAGTCATTCCTCGTGAAATTTAAATCCCTGTCTCTTTGGGAAATCAAGCCAGCTGTTTCTCCATTCTCCATGTCTTCCGACATTTTGATTCTTGTGGATCACGTGATTCGTACACTGTGTCGGTTCTCTGTGAGGCCTGTTAGAGGGGCAAGTTGGGCTCGCAGCGAACTGTCAACAGTCCTACGCACACATCTGAAACTGCCTGGTTTGTGCTCTAACACGTAACATGTATGCATTCATATAAGAGACATCACATCTTTATCTGTGAAATCTGTTAGGCCTACACGCGGAGAGTCACCGTGCGGTGACAGGAAGTGAAAATCGATAACGAAGTTTTCCTTTTGTTTTGTAGTTTTTCACAGCGCGCGTCGTCTCACGAGCTCACCGCCTGTCCCTGACTCTTTCTCTTCAAGCACTTGTTTGGTGTAAAATTTGTGAATAGCCTGAAACGGGAGACCCTAGAGACAGTGTGAATAGTACAGCCACCTCGCCACATTTACTATTTTTTATATAGATTATTATTTTACCCATGAAAAACTTCGTGTTTCATCAAACGCTTCAAGAAACTTTTAACATCCTGGATGACGCAGAATTAATTAAGAAAACTATCAGGCCTAGAAAGATGGCTTGGGGCAGGGGTGAGACTGTGGTGGGGTAAGTAAAGAAGAAAAATTATTACACATGATCTCAGTGCTTATAAATCAAGATTTGCACTGACTATCATATGCAATATTCGGACGTTAACCGTAATTTCTTATACAGATCTAGTTGGTGGAATGTCTTTAAAAATGCCATTTTTGAAAAAAAAAATGTGTTTCGTCATGAGTGACTATATCCGCATCCCAGCTTTTTCTTTTTTTTTTTTACTGTTTCCCAGTTCCGCTATTTGGCTCAGAAACAGCGCATTGCTTGCCCCCGTCTCAAGGTGTCAACAACCTATTAAGTTGTGTCCCGAAATCAGCCAACCATTGACTTTTATCACTGGAGTATTTTTGCCATTGTCCAAAGGAATCATTTTTATCTCCCCTGCGCCCCTTTCTTCTTTCTCCATCTCTCCATCCACTTCCTCATCTCATGTCATTTCTCTGGGAACTGTCCTAGATCATTCAGCTTTTTAGTGCCTTGCTTTTCCTCTCATCTATCACTAGTACAAGCCTCTAACTCGCAGAAATGGCGCGTTCGTCTGCACATCATGTAATTAGTTCTCTGTTCAGCCCAGAAGTGCTCAACACAAGAGCAAGTGTAATTTATAATATTATATATTATTATCATTATTATTATTATTATTATTATTCCACATCAATTTCTAACCGGCCGACTGTTAATATCTCGTCTTGCAGCCACGGTATATAATAATAAAAATCCAGTAATTTCCGTAAAGACATCACAAGTCATCTGTTTCTGTGAAATCTGTTTAGACATACAAGCGAAGAATCACCGTGTGGTGACCGGAAACGAAAATCGCTACATTATTTCACCGGCCCTGTCATGAAACCGCCCACGTATGTTCGTACAATTGCCTGCAAATGACAAAACTCTCTTTGGCAAAGTATCCTGTAGAAGGAATTTTATGTTTTATGTTGACTAATAGGGAATATTATAACTCAGATGTTGTTGTTGTTTTTTTTATGTTATACAAAGATACGGGATGAATCTTAAGAAACCAGACCAGTTTTTTCTCTCTCCTCATGACGAGTGTGCAGTTTCACAATAAGAGCCAGCGATTTCCTTCTAGAATTTGCGGGTCAGCTTGACCCTATGTATGGTCCGGGTTTGTAAGGCTAGATTTACAGCCTTACACAATGAAAGAAGACAAAAGAGGAAAGGGTGAGGGGGGGGGGAGGGGGCTTGTTAAGACGTCAATTAAACCTTAATAAGGCTCATATTACACCAGTATCGTTCATGATGTGCCACGTGCAGGTGCTAAAATGTTCTTTCATTCAATCAGCTGTAATATAACAATGAAGTGAAATGCGTAGAATTCGACACTTGTGTCCGGGATCAGGGCAGCTCGCCTTTTCTGTGCTGATTAAGTATCTATTTTTATATCAGGCCAACTCTTAAGATGATTTAATCCGTCATATAACTAATTACATAGTCTACTGTGTGTGTGGTGTACTGAACATCTGCATTGAATTTGCTCTCAGCAGTGAAAGTGGAACATTGACTGTATAACCCGTGGTGTAGATCTAGACGTCTTTGGTCAATGTGACCTTCCCTGTCCCCTCTACGGGTCTTTATCTCCTGGCCTACTCTTATCTTTTCCACGTTTCCTTAAGTCTGAGAGATGTCACACAATAGACACTGGGACAGTAGCAGTAGCTCTGGCAGTCCTAGCATACACTTTGTATTGTTGTTGTTGTTGCTGCTGTTTGTTGGTTGTTTGGTTTTTTCTCTTCGCCGTCTGGGTGTTTCCTTACCCCTCTTTCTCTCTTTCTCTCTGTCTCTCTCTCTCCCTCTCTCTCTCTGTCTCTCTCTCTTTCTCTCTCTCTCGCTCTCTCTCTCTCTGTCCCTCTCACCCCCTCCCCCTCTCTCTCTCTCTTTCTCTCTCTCTCTTTCTCGCTCTCTCTTTCTCTCTGTCTCTCCCTCTCTCTCTTTCTCTCTGTCTCTCTCTCTTTCTCTCTGTCTCTCCCTCTCTCTCTCTCTTTCTCTCTGTCTCTCTGTCTCTTTCTCTCTCTCTCTCTTTCTCTCTGTCTCTCCCCCCCTCTCTCTCTCTCTTTCTCTCTCTCTCTTTCTCTCTGTCTCTCTCTCTCTCCCTCTCTCTCTCTCTCTCTATCTCTCTCTCCCTCTCTCTCTCTTTCTCTCTGTCTCTCTCTCTCTCTTTCTCTCATTGAGACAGGTAGTTGGTAAGCGCTTCTGTTCGGGTCTCCTCCCTGTCCTGAGGTTCTGTTATTATTGTCTTTCCTCTGGCTTTTTCCTGCCACAACATGACCGTTGGAGCGCTATCTCCAAATTCAGAGCAGCGGGAAAAGAAACAAACTGTCAAGGGAAGAAGGTGCATGTATATGCCGCAGTGACCCGAGTCAAAAATGAACATTAAAGGAATTATAATGATCTATACAGTATATACATAAAATAAAGACACCTAAAAATATGAGGGAAAAAAAAAACAATTAGTCCTTTGGGCCTTATATCCTGCTCCAGGTCAGAAATAATTATGTTAACGGGAACAACAATTAATGAAAATGACTAATTACAGAACGGCTATTTAGCAGTGAGACGTTGGGTTTTTTACGGGGTAGGGGAAGGGGGGGGGGGAACGATGAGGAATGGGAAAGGAGGATGCAGTCCAGTAGTTATGGAGGCTACAGAGATGTATCGTGTAGCAGTTTTTCATGGTGATCCCAGTCATTGTGAAACTGAAGATACAGTATTGAGTCAGGTATGGCTTGTTATACAACAGCGGGTCAGTTCAGGCCAGGGTGTCCCTGTGGGGAAACTTGACCAAATAGGCGATAAAACGGGCAATAAAGATTGTGCTATTTGCGGACATCGATACAATAGAATAGAGATCTGTGTGGAGAATAGTTTTCAGAATATCCCTGTGTGCTAAAATCTAGACAGTTATGTAAGTCTTTTTGGGCAAAGGCTGGCAAGACCTGTGGACTGTGTCTAATCAAGGGCTATCCAACAAGTAAGGACGCTTGATTTAGGCAAACTTTGACCCCTCCCCTTCCCATAATATAATAAAATAATATGCTTTCTTACGCATGGCCGCGGGCCCCCTTCCTAATATACAAGTTTACGGATGGCAGAATCTGTAATATTAATAAAAGTAAAACCTTACGACAATTGCAGCGCGCCTTTCGCTACTCCTCCATTAATGCTGATTCGGTGGCCCTCAGATTTTATACAACGCTTAGTATACACTGTCGTCGTGTCCCCGGCACAGAAAATAAAAAAATAATTAATAACTCGCAGAACGTTTGAATTAGTTTCTAGGTTGCGACACATTGGCGTTCGGTCTATTTTTTCGGCAAATTAATGTAACTAAGATTGGTTCCGGTATCTGTATCACACTCACAAAACAACTTCCGACTAGGACTGGTTTGAATGATGAGATTGAGTTCTAAGACTATCAAGTATGAAACTTTTTGTGTTCTCAATGTGCCTAGACTAGGAAAAAGAAAGGGTCTGGAATTGGGAGATTGACGCTGCAGGGCCAAAAGTAGAGGTTTGTGTTTTCAATATTATTCCTAGGGAAATATCATATTTCTTTTCCATTAACACATGACGTTATCACTTCCTGCGATGTGCAAACAAACTAACCGTGCGCAAATCGTAGCCATTTGACGGATGCTGGCGGGACGCGCAGTACGTCAACGCGCAAAAGGAGAGCAGTAAAACGTATCTAAAAACAAACAAACAAACAAAAATAAAATAAAGCTAAAGGAACAGGCAAAATGAAGCAGGTATATAATAATCACCCAGAACTGAAACTAATAAATCAATTTATCCCGGGCAGGGCCGGGAACTCAGCTAGTTGTGAATGTTTACAATAAGGCCTTGACGTTCTGAACATTTTATGACATTTTGAGCACATAACCTAGTTTCGATTTTTGTATAACTGTTTGATAATTTCATTAAATACATAGCCTAGTTTCGATTTTTGTATAACTGTTTGACAATTTCATTAGATACATAGCCTAGTTTCGATTTTTGTATAACTGTTTGACAATTTCATTAGATGTTACGAGTTGGGTTATATGGAATTATTGGTGTTACGACTGCATTTAAAATATCGAGAGGTTTTTAGGAATTATTCTTCCATACCATACCACATATACTAATAACAATTCGAATAAGTTTTATCAAGGACCTGCAAGGCCACAAATTTATTTACTTTAAAATCCCTAACAAATTTCGTCTAGCTCTTACATATTAAAAGGACAACATCAGCAGCATCAAATGAAAATTCAATAATATATCACTAGAAGTCTCCTCTAGATTCCTAAAAGATTATATCATTCGGACTCATTCACAATTTAATTATTACTTATCTATCTTCCAGATATAGTCTGCCTACTATCTAACAAATAATATTCTAATGTCTCAGACGACAATGTTAACTCAGTTATTTGTGCCTACCGCTTACAAAGGATCAAACTCGTCAATACAACTGACGTAGTTAAGTTAGATCTAGATCTACTCTAGGATGGGCTGGCAATCCCCAGCCTCATCCAGACACATCAATTTCAATTTACAAATGTGTATACCAGACATTCATGCTAGATCTAGTTGCAAGTTAAAATACATTGTAGTCTTGAATTCTTCGGTAGCACTTCTACTGGAGAATTTAAGGTCAGCTTCACGTTCATCGTCGAATCAATAGACAAACACTTACACTTGGTCCCTGATACGAGATCAGGGAGCTGGAGATAATAGCAGTAGATAATTTATGGGCAGCATATGGTCTCATTCCAATGTCTATCAAGGTCATAGACATGACTATAACAATCTTCTGATTCTCTCTGGCTGAATCACGCCGACTGCCTTCACAGAAGGATATTTCTGCATGGAGTGAAGAAACCTAGGAATGGCTCCGCTTATATCTTGTGTGGCCAGCTGCCAATCCCCAGCCAACTGCCTAGATTTGATTGGTGCATCCATTTCGAGCTCAGCTCGTAGTATTAATAGATTCTGCATGGAAATCGGTCACGGCCTTGCACTGGTAACAGCCAAGGTCAAATTAACATATCAAAACCCTTACTAAAGTCTCTAAACCCTCTACGTTTTATGTACGAATTTACTATTTCCCTTTTACTCACCCCTTCTCTTCCCTGTTAGAATTCATCAAAATCACGGGGTCGAGAACTGCACCGTCACTGCTAACTCATCCATTTATTCTATCCCGCCCCACTTTCTTTCCATCTCTAAGAAAAAGCGTTACAAAAACAAACTGTCCACGAGAATAGTTCAAGGACATTTGTACTGGCTAAAATCAAAGAGACCATGAAATAAACACGCCGTGACCCAGCACGACACTTCTAGTCCTAACCCTGACATCCCCCACCCCAGTGAAAATTTTAATAAAAATTTACACGATAGGATCCAAGAAATCCCAAAGTTATTGTGGTAGGGGCTTAAGTACTACTGTAGAAAAACGAGCCTTAAGCTTGAGACCAAAAAAAAAATCTAACTAAGAACGTGCATATTGGATGGACAAAACGCATACAATTATTGATGTCACGTTCTATAGAATCTATTCTATCGAAACATTCTTACTGCACACAATCAAAATTCTCAGGAACATCTATAATAAGAAATGAGTATATCACTGTATACTGCTGGATTAAAGTATAACTATTGTCAAACAATGAAGCCTTACTGAAGGAATAGGCTCATAATTATCTAGTCAACACACATAATTGCTGCTTATATACACATTCACACACAATATATTGTTAATTAAAATACTGTGGTATCCAATGGCAGCAGTAGCTCTGGTAGCTTGGTTTGCCATGTCTCCATCTCATTGACCCGCTGACAAGGGCGTCAGGTTTGTCAGAAGTTCAGGTCACAGTCCGGAATGACGCTGGTGGAAAGAGGATATTCACAACAAAAAAGATTGTAAAACTGGTTCATAAAGTAATGAACAAGATAAATGTGAATCCATCCACCGTCTAGAATTGAGGGGGACAAGCACTATCCAACCCCAATACAAGACACAACACTCTTTAATAGGAAACTAAATTAGACGGGACAAAATATCAGCTTGGGAATTGTCACCGCCAGGGATAGCCCGGATAACAAACCGGTATCCCTGGAGTGCAAGACTCCACCTCGTTAATCGAGCATTTTTAGCCCTGTTAGCCTTTAAGAATAACAACGGACGATGGTCCGTTTCAATTATAAACTCGGACATGAGTAGATATCGCGAAAATGCGTTTACAGCAAAAATGATAGCGAGGCACTCTCGCTCGATAATTGCATAGCGGCATTCCCTATCTAGCAACTTGCGGCTGGCGTATAGACATGGCCGCAAGGTATCGTCTCGTTCCTGTAATAACACAGCTCCCAATCCCTTGTCCGACGCATCAGTGCGGACAATAAATATTTGGTTTATATCTGGCAGTATGAGAATGGGGGAAGTGGAAAACAGTTGTTGAACGGTACGAAGTGTATCAGCACATTCGGTTGTCCATTTCACTTTATTAGGAAAATTCTTTCTTGTGAGGTCCGACAACGGAGCTGTAAGCGAAGAAAAATTTGGAATGAATTTCCTATAATAGTTAAGAAAGCCCAATAAACTACGAACTTCTTTCTTATTTCGAGGGGGTTGGAGCTTTAAGATGGTAGTTATCTTCTTGTCATCAGGAGTCTGAACGCCGTGGGCAATTGTATGGCCCAGAAAATTAATTTCATTATATCCTAAAAACACCTTACTGGGTTTCGCCGTAAGGCCAGCTCGACGAAGAGCAATAAAAACTTGTCGTAGGGCTGCGAGGTGGCCCGACCAATTGGTTTCATAAATACAAATGTCGTCAAAATACGACAATACGGAATTCATACCCTGGAGCAATATTGTCATCATACGGGCGAAAGTGGCAGGGGCTGTAACTAACCCGAAAGGCATATAGCGCCACTGCATAAGACCCAACGGAGTCTGAAAAGCGGTATATTGCTTGCTATTCTCATCAAGCGGAATTTGCCAATAGCCTTTGGAAAGGTCAATTTTAGAAAAAATCGTTGCCCTCGTTAACTGAGCAAAAAGATTCTCCTGGTTGGGAATCGGTTCAGCGTCATATATCGTAACCTCATTAAGTTTACGATAGTCAATACAAAAACGCACCGTATCATCTTTTTTTTTCACTAAGACGATGGGTGAGTTATATGGGCTCGTCGATCGCTCTATCACTCCCAGGTGAAACATGTTACGTACCTCGGATATTATAGTCTCCTGTGCGTGCAGCGGACGCGGGTATGGTTTAACAAAGACGGGTATATCCGTCTTTAATCTTATAACATGCTGTACCAAAGAAGTATTACCTGGTAGATCAGTAAAGACTGTAGTAAACTCGTTAAGCAAATCTCTTATATCTTGTCTTTGCGATTCAGATAAATCTGGATTTATATTTACATCCGAAGTGTTTTCAGAAGATCGAAGTGCGGGGATTGAATTCTCTATTTTAATAGGATCATCATCGTCAACTGAAACCAAGGCCGCATTGGCCTGAGCAACCACATTTCGGCGATTATTCTGTCGATTATCCTCGTCGGACAGGTACTGCTTTAACATATTTATATGGAAGACTTTGTCCTGTCCCCGAATCTTGATAAGATAATTTACTCGAGAAAGTCTCTTTAGGACTTTAAAAGGTCCTTTCCATGTAAGAAGGAGTTTATTTTTCGTCTCCGGAAGGAGAACAAGAGTTTGGTCTCCGACGGCCAAGGTTCGCAATCGGCTACCTTGATCACGATATAGTTTATAAAGACTAGCATGCGCAGCTGAAGATTTTTGTGCGAGCTGACATGCGTTAAGAATTCGATGCCGCAAGTCTACAACGTATTGATATGCAGACCGCGTATCGTTGTCGTCGGTGTCTGATCCGGCGAATAAATCATGGAGTATGGCCATTGGACCACGCGGCTTGCGACCATACAATAATTCGAAGGGGGAAAAACCCGTCGATGCGTTCGGCAGTTCTCGATATGCAAAAAGAATAGCGGGGAGTTGTCGATCCCAATCACTCGGCTTGTCGGCGGAAACTCCCGCAAGCATAGTTTTCATGGTAGCATTCCACCGTTCACAGCAGCCATTAGACTGTGGGTGGTATGGAGATGTCAATCTTTGTTTAATCCCGACCAATTCCAAGACTTTCTTAAAAAGCTCAGAGGTAAACTGTGGACCTCTGTCCGATAGAATTTCAACCGGAAACCCAAGACGCGAAAAAATGGTAATAAGGGCCTCAGCGACATGATCGGCTGAAATGTCTTTTAGCGGAATGGCCTCTGGCCAACGGGTTGCGTAGTCAATGACAGAAAGTATAAAACGATGTCCTCTGTCTGACTTGTGTAGGGGCCCAACTATATCTACGGTAACGCGCTCAAATGGTCTGGAGACCATAGGCATCTCCTGCAGAGGAGCTCGCGATGCTCTTCCTTTAGGAGTACGTCTCTGACATACGTCACATGTTGATACGAACCGGTTTACATCTGCGTAAATACTGGGCCAAAAAAATTGCGATAGTATTCGAGACTTAGTTCTGGCCTTTCCTTGGTGACCCGCCAAGGAAGTGTCATGGGCGAGACGAATAATGTCGCGACGAAAAGATCTCGGTACTACAAGCTGCATAACGGCCTCTCGCTTACTCCGAAAATTACGATATAATAAGTCATCTTTAATAAGAAACTTAGAGGTATCCGGCGCGGTAGGATCAACCTTAGCAAACAAATGTTTCAACGTGGGATCTGAATGTTGCTCATCATGAAATGCACTAGACGTTATGTTCACTTCAATAGTAGGATTACTCAATGGACTGTCTGCTCGTCGACTCGATTGTAGGCGTGTTGTCGCACAAGCAACACTCTCATCCTCAGTCCAAATTTCCAAGTTACCGATAGGAAACTTATTTACTTGAGGTACATTCCCTATGATTATATCAGCCACCGGATTAGGCAGTACACATGCGGTAACAATACCTGTGAGGAAAGGTGTATCAATATAAACTTCTGCAAGACGGAATCGCTCTACAGATCCGCCAAAAGTAATACAAGTTACATCCTTGTCCAAAAATTGTGTTGGACGGACTAGTGACTGTCGAACGCCGATAGTCGTGCATCCGGAGTCACGTAGAACAGAAGCGCGAATCGCGTTCACGCGGCCCTGGTAAAATGTTAATTCACCCAGTTCATGTAGGGCGGACATGACTGGAATAGCTTTTGATTGTCATGAAGATTCAGAATGACCGTCAGTCTCATAAGGTGTAGATTTAACCGAGCAGGCATTTGTTGATTCCATTTTCACGTTACAAAATTTTTGTATGTGACCTACCCTATTACACCTAAAACACATAATACGATTAGGATCGTTTCCGCGATAAGGAAGACTCTGCGGTCTATCATAATCATGATTATTATCAAAATGCACTCGTCGCGGCGGTCCCTGAGGCCGGTTATATTGTTGGCCTGGATAGTTGCCACGATAATATGGGCGAGGCTCGTAAAAAGAGTAAGTCTGGTATCCTCGACGCGGGGATACATTACTTCGATTCGGGAAATCCCTCTGTCTAAAAAAAGGCGGCTCTGATTGAGAGCGCGGATTTGGGGCCTGACGACGAGTCGGCCTTGAACGATCGTGTCCGGTTGGCGCTCCTTTGCCCACGTTGGCATAACACGGTGCTATAGTTGAAGGCTTTGCCAAAGGACGATTTGGGTGGGCGGACGCATAACGTTCCGCGCACGATGTGATTTCTTCAGAGGATGTCGGTGCCCTCTCTTTAAGGTGGGCAACCAAATCGGAATGACATGCCGTATAGATTTGGTCCTTTAAGACCAAATCATAAAGTTGGGAATAATTTCCGGTAGTGACGTTCGCGAGCTCGATCCAGCGATCTAAGTAATGTTTCAGCCGATTCACATAAGTTGAGAAATTTTCAGATGGCTCAGGTTTACATGCGCGAAATCTCTGATGAAAGCCATCCTCGGTATGCTGGAATCGCTTAAGCAGTGCTGTTTTAAGCTTGTCATAGTCGTTGGCATCCTCTACTTTGAGGCTATGAAATACTTCTAGAGCCTTACCTGTTAGTAAATTAGACAGGCATGAACTGTACATCGCCTGCTGCCATCCGACGCATTTAGCGTGTAGCTGGAACCGATGTAAATATGCGTCGATCCGGTCGAGTTTTTCATTAAACGTCGGCAGCTTTGGTTTGGTAGCATAAGTATTGGTGGCAGTAGTGGGGGTCACAAGCGATTCTCGCTCTAACTTCTTTATTGCGAGTTCATGCTGCCTTTCCTTTTCTCTCTCTCTTTCTTTTTCTCTTTCTCTTTCTCTTTCTTTTTCTCTCTCTACTTCTTTTTCTCTTTCTCTTTCTTCTTTTTCTCTTTCTCTTTCTCTTGCTTCTTTTCGATCCTCACGATCTCGGTCTTGTTGTAATTGTCGTTCGCACCACGAGGCGCGTTCTTCTTCTGGTATACCCAGAACTTTGGCAGATTCAATGTATTTAAGAAACTCGGCCATGATATGTTAAAGTCTGTAATTAGTAAGTATTTACCTACTGTTAAGGTATATCGCGGTATCAATTATATTATTTATAACAGTTATTCTCTGTTAATATTAATTCAGTGTCTTACGTTAGCACTGCTTCGCGAAAAGAACGTTCTATCTCTCTCTGTAAATTGCAGGCAGTGTGTCTTCCACTGCAAAAACTTTATCTTTCTCTCTCTGAATATGAATTCTAGTAAGGCAGTGCCGTCTATCCGTTGCTCCCACTGCAATAAAATATATATATCGCCTTTAATGCGATAAATTAGTGTCTTGAGTGATCACTCTCAAAAATTTATGTCTCTCTCAACGCGACGAACCAGTGTCCTCTGTTATCACTGTGAAAAATGAATCGCTCTCTCAATGCGACGGATCAAAATTATATCTCTCTCTCAACGCGACAAATTTGAAATATCTCTCTCTTCTTAAAACGCGCACACGCAGTGTATTCTGTTGCCACTGCAAAATTATTCTCTCTATATTCAACGTGAAATTAGCACGTGAACAAAAATTTATTATATCTCTCTCTCTCTCTCATATGTCAATACCAGATTACAATTCAACGTGGTTTTAGCACGTGAAACACCTCAGGCATATATTGTAAACATAACAATGTTAGTATAGTAGTTTAAAGTTTATAAGGAAGCAAAAAGAAATACAATTAACAAGACGCTATACTGACAAGTAATACGAACGATAACAGACCCTACAAGTCCTAACTTATGTTACAGAAAGTTTAAGCAAAAGACAGGAGAGACATCTTCCTAAAGAAAAGTGAGGAAGTAAGAAAAACGCCACAATCTATACGAATAATGGATCCCTAAAAGAACTATTCACAGTGAAGCAAATCCCCCCGAGTTATCAATAGCCACCAAGGCACTCCAATATCCTTCGAAATGGCAAAGAAGATATGCTAAACTATGACCCCAACCAACCTCCCGCTCTTAAACTAAACATATAGTAAATGGTAAAATAGCCTGGAAACACACAGAGCGGAAAGTACGTCGCCCTCCTCAAGACTGTTAATAGATGGTTCACTTAACTTTGTTTTTGAGGAATTCAGATGGTAAATATCCTCAAACCATAGCTCCAAGCCCAAAAAATGCGATTCTGTCTCAGGTAGATCTGTACGGTGAAAGGTGTCCCTCGCCGGTGTCGTCGGGTCAATGGGATGTTGAGTTCACCATATGAAATTGAAACAAAATGTTAAATTAATACAAATTGCCTAAAATCTATACTAAAAAGGACCTGAAAACACAATGTTACAACAGTACAATATTAAATAATGGAATAAAAATACAATAGATCTTAAAATAATTTACCTATGGCATGGCGTTATTTAAGTTCTTTAAGGGTCCCTCTCCAGTGTTACGAGTTGGGTTATATGGAATTATTGGTGTTACGACTGCATTTAAAATATCGAGAGGTTTTTAGGAATTATTCTTCCATACCATGCCACATATACTAATAACAATTCGAATAAGTTTTATCAAGGACCTGCAAGGCCACAAATTTATTTACTTTAAAATCCCTAACAAATTTCGTCTAGCTCTTACATATTAAAAGGACAACATCAGCAGCATCAAATGAAAATTCAATAATATATCACTAGAAGTCTCCTCTAGATTCCTAAAAGATTATATCATTCGGACTCATTCACAATTTAATTATTACTTATCTATCTTCCAGATATAGTCTGCCTACTATCTAACAAATAATATTCTAATGTCTCAGACGACAATGTTAACTCAGTTATTTGTGACTACCGCTTACAAAGGATCAAACTCGTCAATACAACTGACGTAGTTAAGTTAGATCTAGATCTACTCTAGGATGGGCTGGCAATCCCCAGCCTCATCCAGACACATCAATTTCAATTTACAAATGTGTATACCAGACATTCATGCTAGATCTAGTTGCAAGTTAAAATACATTGTAGTCTTGCATTCTTCGGTAGCACTTCTACTGGAGAATTTAAGGTCAGCTTCACGTTCATCGTCGAATCAATAGACAAACACTTACACTTGGTCCCTGATACGAGATCAGGGAGCTGGAGATAATAGCAGTAGATAATTTATGGGCAGCATATGGTCTCATTCCAATGTCTATCAAGGTCATAGACATGACTATAACAATCTTCTGATTCTCTCTGGCTGAATCACGCCGACTGCCTTCACAGAAGGATATTTCTGCATGGAGTGAAGAAACCTAGGAATGGCTCCGCTTATATCTTGTGTGGCCAGCTGCCAATCCCCAGCCAACTGCCTAGATTTGATTGGTGCATCCATTTCGAGCTCAGCTCGTAGTATTAATAGATTCTGCATGGAAATCGGTCACGGCCTTGCACTGGTAACAGCCAAGGTCAAATTAACATATCAAAACCCTTACTAAAGTCTCTAAACCCTCTACGTTTTATGTACGAATTTACTATTTCCCTTTTACTCACCCCTTCTCTTCCCTGTTAGAATTCATCAAAATCACGGGGTCGAGAACTGCACCGTCACTGCTAACTCATCCATTTATTCTATCCCGCCCCACTTTCTTTCCATCTCTAAGAAAAAGCGTTACAAAAACAAACTGTCCACGAGAATAGTTCAAGGACATTTGTACTGGCTAAAATCAAAGAGACCATGAAATAAACAAGCCGTGACCCAGCACGACACTTCTAGTCCTAACCCTGACATTAGATACATAGCCTAGTTTCGATTTTTGTATAACTGTTTGGCAATTTCATTAGATACATAGCTTAGTTTCGATTTTTGTATAACTGTTTGACAATTTCATTAGATACATAGCGTACCTTCGATTTTTGCATAACTGTATTACAGTTTCATTAGATACATAGCCTAGCTTCGATTTTGCCTCACTGTTTGACAGTTTCATTAGGTACATAGCGTAGCTTCGATTTTGCATCACTGTTTGACAGTTTCATTAGGTACATAGCCTAGCTTCGATTTTTGCCTCACTGTTTGACAGTTTCATTAGGTACATAGCCTAGCTTCGATTTTGCATCACTGTTTGACCGTTTCATTAGATACATAGCCTAATTTCGATTTTTGCATAACTGTTTGACAGTTTCATTAGGTAGATGGCGTAGTTTCGATTTTTGCATCACTGTTTGACAGTTTCATTAGGTACATAGACTAGGTTCGATTTTGCATCACTGTTTGACAGTTTCATTAGGTACATAGCCTAGTTTCGATTTTTGCACAACTATTTGACAATTTCATTAGATACATAGCGTAGCTTCGATTTTTGCATAACTGTATTACAGTTTCATTAAATACATAGCCTAGCTTAGATTTTGCATCACTGCTTGACAGTTTCATTAGATACATAGCCTAGCTTCGATTTTGCATCACTGTTTGACAGTTTCATTAGGTATATAGCCTAGCTTCGATTTTTGCCTCACTTTTGACAATTTCATTAGGTACATAGCCTAGCTTCGATTTTTGCATCACTGTTTGGCAGTTTCATTAGGTACATAGCCTAGTTTCGATTTTTGCATAACTGTTTGACAGTTTCATTAGGTACATGGCGTAGTTTCGATTTTTGTATAACTGTTTGACAGTTTCATTCGATGCAGAGCCTAGTTTCGATATTTATATGACTGAGTCTTTCCTTACATGCAAAGCCTATTTTCGATTTTTATATAGCTGTTTGTCTGTTTCCTTACATACATAGCCTATTTTAGAATTTGCTGTAATTTTGCAACTCATTTTGTTCAAAAAAAATTACATGTATATAAAACCTAACTAATTACCGTGAATGAAAAGCATGCGCACGCTTTCTACCACCCCCCCCCCCCACCCAAACCCCACCGTCCCTGAATCGGCTGTTTACAGTAGTGATATTTATTTCTGTGTATTTCCTGCAAATTAAAATAAACACTGCGCTGACGGATCCATTAAATTTTCAATCCTTCCTAGTCCTCCCGTGTTGGATTGAGAGTGCGCCAGGCAATCAGGTAGCTAAATAGTAAGAGGATTAGGAAGTCTTGCGGGATTCAGACCAACTTTCTTCAAAGCTGCATTTTTCCTGCGCTGAGACTTCCCTAATTCATGAAGACATCCAATGTCTCAATACTAAGCTGTAAATCTCTTCACTGGCAGTGTCTTGTGAGTTTGCCCGACTTAGAGAGGTCTTAATCCCTTAGAACCCCAAGGACTATACTGCCGTGTTACAAAAAGAAAAAAACAACAACAACGTGTAATCCAACCTAGTTCAGATTTATGTTCTAACATCATCATTTTTATAGGATGAAATGTGTTGTATTTTCTGAGTTATAATATTGCACGAACGAACGTTTTTTTTGTAATCATCACAAAATGGAAATGACAAAGAACAAAGCGAGGCGCAGCACGACAAATTGTTTGCGTCTTCTCTAGAATTTCGCTTTTTCCACAATATCTGTTATGGACTCTTTTCATTTACCGTCCTCCGTATCACGTGATTTGCAAACAAAATGGCGGCGTCCCCCACTTGTAGGGCGGAAGCGGTGGACAACGGTCGAACGATGCCATCCTCTTGTTGGGCACCCAACTGTACAAACCCGTTACGTGCTGGTTCTGGCATAAAAAATGCATCTTTGCTTAGACATATTCACTTGCCATCACTAAGGCAAGTGGAGGTTTTTGCCCTGCACGGTGCTTTTCGAAGCCGTGCGGCTCCCCGCAAACAACCGTAACGCGGAAATGAAAAGGGTCTTATAGAGTCACTGACCAAACTATACACTCTTCAGCTCTTAAATTTGGCAGGAAGATGGCAATTGAGATAAGGAAGATGATGGCTGTAATTAAAAGTTGTTTACTTCAAGCATGCATTAAAAAAAAATAACAATGTTTATTGCTATGTAACATCTGTATTTTTGCATGTTTGTTTCGTAATATATAGTACCGTGCATGTCATAAAAAGTAACCATATCAATGCTTTCAGTTTGGTGCATAGTGTACTGGTGCGCATGAGTTCTGAAGCAAGACTGTAGTTTATTAATTTTATTATATGAGAGAGAGAGAGAGAGAGAGAGAGAGAGAGAGAGAGAGAGAGAGAGAGAGAGAGAGAGAGTTGGGGGAGGGGGGGGGGGAGGAGGGAGCACATGATTGTTTATTCCGGGCAATGCCCGGTAGGTCATCTAGTGATAGCATATGACAGTATCTGAAACAGTATTCAGGCAAGGAAATATGAGTTTCTGATAAACTGCCGTTTATGTTTCTGGGCAACACATTTTTACTACAAACGTCGTCCAGATTTTCTATGCTTGCATAAGAATCATTATGAAAGAGCAATGTGGCGATGGCGCTGCAGATGTTAGGAATTTTATGCACATTGCAATATGTGCGCTTTTCCATATCTTAGACGTAATGATGCTATAAATAATTTTTTAAAATGTGAATGTCATTATATTGTGTACGATTTGCTGAACAATACGGAGTTACTCAACATTAGAAACAAAAATTATTAGCAAATTCCAATTGGCAGTTTTAGGAGGGATTTGGCTTATTGGATGACGGAGGAGGAAATATTTGTCTTATGTTGTCTGCATACAGACATCATCAGCATTTTCTGACCGCTTTTCCCCATATGTATGTGCACTGTACTGTTTGTGTGATGTCTTTTTTTCTTCTTCTGTGTTTGTTAACTACATGTATGTGCTCTTTATATGTATTTCCTGTGTCTGGTTGTCTTTTCTCCCTCTGATCTTGTTCTCTTATATTATTTCGTCCATCACCATCTGTTCAATCTTCCTTGCTTCGTTTCAGTTTCTCAGAGAAAGAAGGGGATCCCAAATTAGATTTTAGGCAGTTAAAGTTTCACCCAAGGCAGAAACAGAGCGATGTCTGAAGCCACGGAAGGCGAGGGCAAACCCGATGATGCTGAGGCACCCGCGGCTGAAGCTGGGGGGCAAACATCCGATGATGCTGAGGCACCCGCGGCTGAAGCTGGGGGGCAAACATCCGATGTCGCAGAGGCGGCACCTGACAAAGGAGGGGTGGAGGCCGAGGTGTCGCAGGATGATGGCAAACAGGCAACAGCTGAAGGTGACGACCTTGGAACTGGCGCTGAACAACCTCCCGAGGCTGTGCCTGGCCCTGAACAGATTACTGAGGCCGTTGCTGGCACAGAAGAAGCTGCTGGGGCCGTGACTGCAACTGAAGAAGCCCCTGTGGATGTGCCCCGCACCGAGGAAGTACCCGATCAAGCAGGCCTACCCACGGGGGCGGGGGAATCGCAACCAGACAGTGGAGCTGCCGAAACAGAAGGTTTACAGCCCGGGATCAGCGACTCAGCACTAGAAAAAGCCGAAAACATCGGTTATCCTTCACAGGATCCATCTTTGACGCAAGGTTTGCAAGGACTTGCAAAACCAGAAGAGTTGGCGGCCAGCTTAGAACAAGGAAATATTGATTTCTTCGAAAATATGGCCCCACGCGGACTAGAGTCACTGCTGATGCTATCAGCGGCCGAGGGAGGTAAAAAAATGCCTGTGACACCTGCCTGGAGGACAAAACGAGTCTCACACACAAGGCGATCAGGAGAGAAGGTCTGGAAACCTGACATACGAGGAAAGCCGGGCACTGCCATGCCTGCAGAGTTCATCTACAAACCAGCAGCGGCCGTCATACAGAACCCAGTCCTCCAGCTGTCCCAGCGCCCCTGCCGAAGGGAGACAACACTGGGTGAATCTGTTCATTATTCAAGGCAGAAGTCCACTCGTACTGCCCTCGAGATGCACAGGTACTGTCAGATCGACTGTGTTCTCGTAATTACACTTAATTACGGCGCTAATTATATGGCTAAAGTCATACTTAGGCCAGAGCGCACTGATCTTTTAATTTCACGCTTTTCTCGAGTTCAAACCCAATTATGTCACATAAATAATAATGATATAACATTAATAATAATAAACCGGACGTGCCAGTCCACACTTGCAATAGTAACCTAAACAACAGGCACAATTATAACTTAAGCAGTTCACTTTGCTAAACACCGTAAGGTCGCTTTTCTCAAATCTTTGGAAAAATTGAGATAGGCCATTGTGTTAGCAGCATTATGATGGCGAACCAATTCATCCTTTCCCGTCCGCCGGCTTGTGCGCGTAGCATCCAAGTCAACAATGCAACAATTCGCACCACACCCCCTTCATAACTGAACGAAAAAGACTAGTACCAAAGAGCTCTGTGAGTAGTACTGTTTATGCGCGCACAAGCTGTGGACATAATATAGTGAAAGAAGGAGTGGTCCGTCTCGGTATTCTGTGTCTCGGATTACACCCTACTCATATTTGCTATACATGTAGATCTAATTCATTCCATAGAGTTTGAGTTTTTGTTTGTCTGTGTGTTTGTCTGACCTAACGACACATACAGGCCCATTCAAGAAAGTACACGCAACAGGCCCCGGTCAGATGGCGTTTGTAGGGTCCATTTTCATCTGCCTATTGAGCATTTTCGCAATCAGCGCTAAATACGTAGGATTCATGTAGGGAAATATAATACACGCATGTAAATTCAGTGTATTTGTTTATGTACAGATCTACGCGTACTTTATTCATGCCACTAGTTTCTGAATCTTCTGTGAAATAAATATTTTCTGTTAAAAGCCCCCCCCCCCCCCCCCACCTCCCCTAAGGAAAAAAAATAATTTCATTACAGTATCAATATTCTTTACCAAACAGGATTCTCGTTTCTCTACTCGGGGAAATGGGCCTCCCTCCACCGTCAAAACTGTAGACTTATGCTAAATGCTCTCCCCCTCCCCCTCCCACCCCCCCCCCACCTCCTCCCCATATGTTTTGTCCCAGGCACATAAATAATAATGTCCACAATGTCATGTGATCACCGTGAAAACCTCAACCAAGTATTGTGGGCTCATGCAGTTGTGAGCAGATGAAGACACCGAGGTGCCTCCCCCCCCCCCCCCCGTAACCAGAATTACTGATAAACGAGTCGAAAGAAAAATGTGCGACTAGGCCGGACGAACCCGGAAACCAGCTGGCCTCTGGCACTATTAGAAGTACAGTGTATAACCCTCAAATGGATACTGGAACAGGGAGAAGAGCACTTATGGGGATACCCGGTGTGCAAGGATTCTGATTCCTGTCAGCAATCAATTAATCAATCAATCAATCAATCAATCAATAAATCAGTCAGCATAATGTAACTTGAAGAATTGCAGACTTTCGTTTTGGCTATAAATCGTGTATTTATTCTCTCCCAATTACCAGGAAAACATTGCAACATTACCAGACTTTGTCAGGTCTCACGTGGGAGCCCAACCCCACAGCCACAGTCCCCATGAGGGTCAGCAGGTACAAAGGCAAGAAGAACTGGGCGCCCCCGGTACCCACAAACGAATGGCAACTTCTGGAAGACAGGGACAAGGAGTTAAGGGATCACGAGCTGGCCAAGGAATTAGGGTAAACAACAACAAAAACAACAACTATTACAAAAAGCGGAACCTTTGTTCCCGTTTGTTCTGTGCCCATTTTCTGAAAAACTGGAGATCTTTTAGTATGTAGAAGAGGGATAAGAAATGCACACTTGGACACTTGATTAAAATGATTTGTGGCACTTAGCAAGATGTTTCACAGCCCCGATTTATTCTAACTCCTTGTATGACACTAAAGGCCCAAATGTTTAAAGTCGAATTCCTCACTTGTGCAAAACGTGGAGTTGGCACAGCTAAGAACTGAAGTTGCGATAGTGAAGACTTTCCACCGTCTGACGTCTAGTACAAAAAATACCCCTTGTTTTTTTTGTTTTTTTGCGTGCAAAACGTCTTGGGCTGTCCGGAACACAGACTAATAAATTAACCAGACTGGAAACACAAGCTTCGGGCTGTGTCGTTTTTTACGGAATTTCCTGAGCGTCGGTCGTATAACCAATATGGCCGCCGCTCGGGAAATTCCGATTCTAGTTCTATCTGTAGTAGAAATTTCTTTGTATTTGTCAAGATTGGTTGTACATGTATTAATTTCTTGGTGCGGAACCAAACTTCCGCGTTCAGTAGGCGCGTCAAAATGGTATCATTCAAAATTGTAGCTATGCTGAAGCGTCGGTCGCTACCTTAAACCAATAATGGTGGATGGTTCATGACCTTTCGCTGTTTTGTGACGTCACACAATGGGATCATCCAGTCTGGGTATTTTATTAGTCTGTGGTCCGGAAAAGCGCGCTATATAAATAAGTACTTGTCTTTCACACCTTTCACCTAGGCGTTGTCCACCCACTGCAGGGTGTAGGCCTCCGGGAAATGCTTTCCATTCTCTTCTGTCTGTTTGTTTTCCTCATCCACGTTGTTCCTCCTCTCTTTGTAATGTCCTCCTTCCATCGTCTTCCTGGTCGTCCTGTTGTTCTTTCTCCTGTCCTTGGCTGCCATTCAGTGCAGCGTTGTGTCCACCTATTGTCATTCATGTAATTTTCTACTATTATTATTATCTTGCTGACCGAAGTATTTTATTCACAGCTACGAAACGCTGGTAGGAAACATCCAGAACATCGAGATCCCCGGAGCTCGGGATATTCAGCGGAGCTGGCTGAACTTTCTGAGCAATGACGTCATGGAGTGGGGATTTCCCTACGAGAAAGGCTCCATCGAGAGACCTCGCATGCGGCAGCCTGAGCCTTATTTGGCTCACCAGGTGGGTGTCTGGAATGTGGGCTGGTGTGGGAATAGAACTAGGTCACGGGTGGGTTACTAGACCAGTTTGGAGTTTGAGTTTGGGTTTAATGGCACGTCGGCACGATAACAACCACATTTGCTCCTCTTATGGTTTTTTCGTTATCTCTCTTTGGGCTAGCTTGCAGCCCTCAGATGCCTACAAATAAGATCAAATAAAAGTGAAGTTAAAGATTTAACGGGAAAAAGGCCCGTACTGTAAAGTATGTCTGTATGAATTTTGTTAATATGATAAAAGTCTGCTACTAGACTGGAGTGGGCGTAAATTGTATGTAAAAAAAGGGACACGGGACGTATGCGGGCACAGAAATTGCTGAGCTCTTAACTTTCGTTGACTGCAAGAAGAGGCAGTCGACCCTGAGGTCTAACAGAGGTTCCACTATCACGGAGGGGTCCTCTTAGTTGAAGTGAGGATGAACGTGGATGCAAATGAAGCATTTATCTGGTATCTGGTCGAGCCTTTTAAGAGCAGCACACACGTCTGTCTCTTATTTGGTTTCCCGGAGACGCTTTCATCAGATGATTAAACTCGAATGGAATTTGACTGATTATTCCCCTTCCTCATTTCCTTGCCATCCCCCGGGACTTGTACAAAATTAAAAAAAAAAATTAATAAAAACTTAATGTCCATCGAATTTCTGTGAGAGTGCAGGAAGGGGGTGTTCGGGGGTCAGGATGCGGGGGCGGGAGATAAGCAGCAAAAGAGAAAGACGCTTTAAAGCTGGGTTCTTATGTGTACGGAAACGGAAACGGCAAAAAATCCCTCATATAGTAAAAAGAAAGAGTGTTTCCATGTGTACGGAGACGGCGTGCGGAAACATTCTTTCTATTTCAGTACTTGAAGGCTCTTTGGCGTTTTCGTTGCCGTTTCCGTTTCCGTATACATGAGAACCCAGCCTCAGCGGCACTGACGTATGCGTGGCAAATAATAAAAAAAAAGTTTGATGAAAATGTGAAATAGATTTTGCTCGACGTCAATGGAGATTAAAAAAAAAAAAAAAATTAAATAGAGAATATTATTCGATTCATAAAATATGATTAATGTTTTGATTAATTTTAAAAAATCAGTTAATGCTGAATAATCATTAATACCCATTTTCTCTGGTTTTTTTGTTTGTTTGTTTGTATGTTTTTGTTGGTTTTTAATATATTGTAAAAAAGGGGAAAAAATGCAAATAAAACGATCTTTTCCACTACAATGTCTGAGGTTTTCCCCATCCAGCGGCCACAGGTTGAGAACAGTCTCATGAAGAAACTTCCCATTTTGAGGAGTTTTTCACACTTGTTATTGTTTCATGTATTGAATGAACGCCATCTGCTCCATTGTTCAAGCAATACTGAATGTGCCATGTCTTAATACATACACAAACATTCTTGGTTTGGGCAGGTGAGAGAAAAGCTGTGGCGCTTCCCCCGGGCCAAACTACTCCAGGCGATGCAAGAGGACAGCACAGTTGTGTAACTCCTGGCCGGGCATCTCTTGTCTGTAACTGCAGCGTGCACACAACATCCTTCAAAACATCAAGGCATCACTTCAAAGTTTGAACATGTCCAGGTCACGTGCTCACTCTTACCTGATCGTGGCTGGCCAGAGACTGGAAGGGCATTTTGGCAGGGGTTTAACCCTTTCAATACTGAAACATCATTTTTATTAACTCTTTAGTGCCCTAGCAATTACGGTTTTTTGTCCTCCATCGCTATCTTCTGAATACAGGTCAATATTCTGATTTAGATTCTTATTCACGGTCCAGAGTAATTGAATTAAGTAGATCTTCGTTTAAACAGGATTTGAGAAAATTTAGCTCTCACACGGTCAGTAGTCAAAGGGTTTAAGAGGGTCCTCTTACCATCATTATTGGCACCTGGGCAAAGCAACAGCGCCCCCTACGCAACTACTCAGAAATTTGTATACATGGGGCCCCATAAATCCTCGGGGCCCCCTAGGCAACTGCTCAGTGAGCCCATGCATTGAGACGGCTGTAGGTGTAACATTTCCGTCCTACAAAGCGAGGTTCATGTTACTGTCTAGGACGAGTTGCAGGCCTCTAGGCCGCCCCTTGGTGGCTGGGAGAGTTTACACGGAATCATCGCGAGAGATTAAACCTGAAACATCTCGCACCTGGGACAAAGTATTCTAACCACTGGACCACTGTGCTGGCTGCTAGGAGAGGAAGCGGAACTGGGTAGGTGAGAGGGGCATGGAATGAACATAAATTTACGTTACCATCTGTTGTATTGAACAATAAAGAGTAAAAAGAAAAATCTCACATGGATTTTGTAATTATTTTCTGTGTATTCCTGTAACATCCACCAATCCCCACCCGCACCACTGCTGCACAATTACCAAGCCACCAACGACTTATGCGATTTACTAGACTCAGGGCAACAGTGCTCAGGCATCAGGTAATTACTGGTCAACTTTCCCAGTCTATTTGCCTGATGGTGTGACAATTGTGCCTTGCTTCTGTGGCTGTGTTATTGGCATAAGTCTGGACGGAAAAATTCCATTTGTATGTCTGTTTGTCTGTCTGTCTGTCGGTCAATCTGTCTGTCTGTGCCTTTCTGTCAAGTCAGCCTGTCTTTTTGTCTGTCTGGCTGCCTGTCTGTTTGTCTGTATGTATATCTGCCTGCCTGTCCGTCTGTCTGTCTGTCTGTCTGTATGTATGTATGTCTGTCTGTATGACTACCTGCCTGTCTGTCTGTCTGTATGTATGTATGTATGTCTGCCTGCCTGCCTGTCTGGCTGCCTGTCTGTCTGCCTGTCTGTCTGCCTGTCTGTCTGTCTTGTTATAACATCAGTTTCCCACATTGGGTTTTCCATTCAGTGGGTGGTCTTGCTCACACCCTACAAGTCCGAGGTCAAAGGGGAGCGGCTATCTTACATAAAGATTCCACCCACACGCCTGGCCCTTCCGGCCAGCTTGACCATCCTTGGTCTCGCCCACATGTTTGACCATTCTTATAAAATGACCATAGATACACGTTAGTGAAGTTAGTTATGTCTCGGCCCCAGTGAGTTGTGTTTTGAGTGATAGTTGCGGGGGCCTTCGGCTGAGGCCCCTGAGAACTCAAAGAACTTTCCTTATGATTTTTAGAGAATAAACTTAATGCCAAGCGAGTTGCTCAAAATTCTGGTGTTCGTTTACTTTGTTCAAGAACAGTTAAATCCCTCTCATATAACAGTCTGTCAAACTGCCTGTCTGTCTGTCTGTCTCTCAGACTGCCTGTTTGTCTGTCTGTCTAGCTGTCTGTCTGTCTGTCTGCCTGGCTGTCTGTCTGCCTGTCTATCTATCGATCTGTTGTTTGCCTGTCTGTCTTAAAGGAGAAGCTGGCATGATCAAGCCCATGGTCAGTGCTAAAAATCTATTGCAGAGAAAATCTACCCACACATAAACTAAAAACACTGCACTGTGTGAAATGTCTCAAACAAAATTGTCTTTCCGGTAATACTTTTGACCACACAGGGACATTATGGTAATATACACCAACACTAATCCGCCAGGCTGAGTACCACGAGATATTTATAGCTACTACTACTTCGATTGTCATTCCTCTAATGACGTTCTGGGAACGGCGCTCGTGGTACAAGGTCCACTACGTCTTTGACTGAATAATTACTACTGTCTGAAGTTCTGAATCACCTCCGTCATAGACAGGACCGTCGACATGATACCACACCTGGAGACTGGCTGGCAGATTGAATGGTTGTGGAAGGGCCGTGGTGCTCCCTGCCCCCGCCTCCCCAATGATGTTGTTGTTCAGTGTGTTAGTGCGTTAAAGCGAAACTGTTATAACAGCTAATTTCTTCTGTGGGAAAGATGTGTATATGTGGAAGGGGGTGGCGGCTTACATGCAAAATTAGTTAGTTTTTTTTCTTTGGCAATTGTTGGAATGACAATAGGTGGACAAAACGCCGCACTCAATGGCAACCAAAGACAGGAAGGAGAACAAGAGGACGACCAGGAAGAGGATGACAAGACGACATAAAACAGAGAGGAGGAACATCATGGATGAGGAAAACATCAGTCAGAGGAGTATGGAAATCATTATTGGAGGGGCTAACATCCTGCAGTGGATGGACAATGCCTGGGTGATAGGTGCAAAAAATATTGGAAAAGTTGTAAGAAGCTAAAGAGCTGGTTCATAGAATCTGCTCCATATTTAACCATGTTCACGAAGTGACAAGTGAATATTTCTCATTGTGAAGGAAGTCTCGTTGTGGCCAAACAGAGGAAGCCCCCCCCCCTACACACACACACCATCTCCCATCCCGGGAGACAAACTAGTTCCTGACAGAAAACTCTCATTAAATCACAACCACACCCTTGTTCATCATCATCATTATTAAGTGCCCTGCCGGCAGGCGTTGGCGATCATGACCCTCCATCTCTCACGAGTTTCCGTAGCCCTGATGACGTCGTTGGTGGTGGTGCATTCCCAGCCAGGCCTTTAGGTCGTCCTGCATCTTTATGTGTTATCGTCCCCGGCTTCTTCTTCCATTGAATTTCCCTTTTGTTACTAAATGTTCTAGTCCTCGTCTTCTCATTACATGTCCAAAGAATATTCCCTGTTTTTTTCTGACTTTGTTTACGAGTGTCCTCTTTTCATCTGCTTGTCTCAACACTTCTTCATTTTTGTCTTCCTGGCAGTCCATGGAATGCTAAGTATTCTTCTCAGAAACCATATTTTTGTTGCCTCCAGTTTTCTTACTACATCTGTGTTTAGCGTCCAGGTATCGCAGGCATACAATAAAATTGGTTCGATATAACACCGCAATATTCTTTTTCTGAGACCGATTGGTAGTTTACCCTTCATTCTCACAAGTATTGAACATACCCCTTGAAACGACCCTCTTTCCTCTGAACTCGTATCCATGCCAGCCCTACCCTCAACAGTGCAGAACTACCGTCATATAGTATAGACAGCTGTCTGAAGCAAAGTCCTCCCTTCTCCCCCCTCCCCCCCGACATCTCCATAAAAAACGTCTTTAACGAGCCCCTCCTCACTGTCACATCGTCCGTCACTCCTTGTGCTACACATACACGTAACAGTTTACCTGTTGTCTCGAAGAATACGTGACTGTGATATCTGGAATTAACTTTGAACCAAGAATTTGTAAAGAGAGGCGAAACACGAACCTTTCGATCCTACTTTTCGATTATACTTGACGAGAATGCAATGCCATCTCCTCATAGAAAAATCGATTATAAATAATATTAAAAGGAAGCGCATATCCCTACAACATGTTGTACGGATATGGACAGTGCATAATCCGTACAACGCACACAATTCGATGACGTAGAACACACACGGAAATACTGTATTACTGACCTTGTTCATTTGCATAGTTTTTAAAGATATGAATCGGCTTAGTAGCAAAACAATCCGACTTTTGCTCGGACATTGCGTGATCTGTGCTAATAAATACTTGAGTGTACGTCGATCACCAGTGGCTACCCCAACCCCTTGTCGCCTGATTAGTCAATCTGACTACCGCCCATTGATACAAACTGACTAGACCCTCACGCCCCCAGGTCCATCTGACTATTTCATGTGTTGTCACTTTAAATTCGTGAACACCATACCAAGTTTTGTTTCAGCAAACCTTCGTCAGTCGCGCTATTGGTAAACATGTTGTACGAATATGCAGTCCATATCCATACAACATGTTGTGCGGATATACACTTCCATATTAAATACCGAATTTGGTCCAAAATGTATGTGTCCACGTAATTTATGGTAAAAAATTGCGACAGTTCATAATGTTTCATAATTTTTGGAAACTTACTCATGATGTCCTACATGCTTCCACGTTCATCCTATAGCTCCGTTATAGTATGATATTTGCGCAAATTGGCCTTGCCCCTCCCCCTCTATCTGTTCTGCCCCCCCCCCCACCCGGCCCGTCTCCATTCTTTGCTTTATGTATGGCTGCAAGAAGTTCTAGCAGATAGCGTATATACATATATAAAGAGTAGACACGAGGCCCTAAAAACTCGAACACAAGTAACAGCCACTACTGTCTAACACGGAAGTCCAGCTTCCCTAGTTGACTTGGGTAATAACAGCGGAGACCCTCCCCCCCCCCCCTCCCACCCCTCACCCCAACCATTAGTTCAAGGACAAATGGATTGTTCTGTGGTAAGTCTCCAGAATGAACCTGTCACATCTTGTCACAAATGTGACATATTTATTTGATATAAAAGAGAGTCATGAATACTGTGATGTCCAGAGATGGTAGTTACTGGGTGTTTCCACTGATGAGCTTGATGCTGTTAGGTTACTAACGTGTGTCTCATCTAATCATGGCAAAGTCAGTCCAGCTCGTTATAGTTAATTATAACGGCAATGGTCAGTTCTGTTATCCTAGCGCACACCTTCCACAGAGACATACATCATTATGATCCCAGCTCATTAATCGGACTTTTTATCCTCATTATGATCTCAGCTCATTAATCGGACTTTTTATCCTCATTATGATCCCAGCTCATTAATCGGATTTTTGACACATAGAATAGCCTACTTATTTTACAAAGCTTCTCTCGACTCCTTCATGTTTAAAAAAATTGAATACAATATATAAATGTTCTTAGTTGAAGTTTCCTGTGCTGACCTGTTACTACCGCATGTTTCTCAATATCAGACAGACCTACGAAGTGATCTAGTTCAGAGGTTCTCAAACCTTGTTCTTGCTGTTGTTTTGCGTAACCCACTTAACAGCGCTAGCAAAACAACCGAGATCCGCCTCCCCCGTGAATGTAATAGCGTTATCATCATTACATTGTTGATTAATTGATTGACCGATTGATTGATTGATTGATGGGAATCAGAAGCCTAGCACATCGGGCATCCACATAAATGCTCATCGTCCCGCTCCAATATCCATTTGAGGGTTATTCTGCAAAATTGTCCCAGTGGCCAGCCAGTTCCATATTTGTCGGGTTCGTCCAGCCTTGTGGCACATTCTTCCCTCGGTCCTTTGATATCCCGCCTCCCTCATTTTGGTTATTGGGGAGTGGGGGTAGGAGGGCCCCTCAGTGTCTTCATCTGCCCGCAATCGGTGGGTAATCATTCTCATGAACTCATTCCTGTCATACTGCAGGGGTCTCCACGTACAATAGCATTGCCGGCAAGTACATGTAGATCGGCTGTCTCATTGCCCCAAACACCAGCACGGCCTGGGCAGTATATCCATGTGAGGGACAGGGTAAGGCCTTGGAGGATATCAAGCCATTCGCGCTGAATTGTTGTTACGAGTATGTAAACAGGAGCAACACTGAAGAACCAGATCTATTATTTTTTACAAAATCTAGGATTCTAGATACAATCAGGAGGTCAGAAAACCGAGAGGATTGGAGGATGCTGGTTGCCAGATCACCTGAGGTGTCCCAAACGGTCCACAAGACTACGGGATAGAGAGAGAGAGAGAGAGAGAGAGAGAGAGAGAGAGAGAGAGAGAGAGAGAGAGAGAGGGGGGGGAGAAAGAGAGAGAGAGAGAATTCTAAATTTCTTTTTTTTTCTTTTTTTTTAAAATTAACAAATAAAAATAGTCATAGTGCCCTGGTTATCTATCTATCTATCTATCTATCTATCTATCTATCTATCTATCTATCTATCTATCTATCTATCTATCTATCTATCTATCTATCTATCTATCTATCTGTCTGTCTGTCTGTCTGTCTGTCTGTCTGTCTGTCTATCTATCTATCTATCTATCTATCTATCTATCTATCTATCTATCTATCTATCTATCTATCTATCTATCCGTTTGTGTGTCTGTCTGTCTGTTCGTCTGTCAGTCTGTCTATCTGTCTGTCTGTCTGCCAAGCCTGCCTGTCTGTTTGTCTGTCTATCTATCTATCTTATCTCTCTGTCCATCTCTCTATCTGTCTGTTCAGCCTTCAGTCAGCGCGAAAACTCTATCGAAAAAAAAAATTAAATGATTAATTAGTACTCGCGGTTTGAAAGGAAGAAAATACTCGACGACCAAACTCAGTCTTGCCCCCGGATAGCGGAGAAAATGTCGCTGTCTCGGGTGTAAATAATGGTCATTAGTATCAACCCGTCTGACAACGCTTACAAAATCGATTTCCATTTTCTTCTATTATAAAGATCCGTGGAAGTTTCTGGCTCGTGTTTCTTTATATAATTTTCTAATCTGTGAGAATTAAGCCTGAAGGTCCAAAGTTCGTTTCTTGATCCACCTTTACGTAGGCTTATCTGTGGCTGTTACAATCGATGTCTTTGGAGACTTGGATTTGATAATTTGTATTGATCTAGGATTTATGGTGCCAAATGTCATTTTCTGATTGTGATTGAAGCTACAAATTATAACTACTTTTTATCTATATCTATAATAATAATAATAGTTCGTCCATCAGGTATGATGATGACCTTAACAACACCAGAGGAATAAAGAACAGAAATTGTTGAGAATTTCAACACATGGACAATAAAAAGAACTAAAGGACACAGAGGACAGAATGGAAAGACTGTTCTTTCATGACTTATGGCTTCTCATGTGACTGATAAGTCCTATTTTTGCCCTGCAGACCCTTCCGCATAAATGACAAGAGTGCTCCGTTGGTTCAGTACCACTGGGCCTTTTCTTGCGCCGTTCTCTTTTTTTGATAGCCTGCTGGACTCTGTCAGCTTCCCATGCTTTGCTGCCTCTGGTAAGGGCCGCCCTCCAATTTGCACGATCAAGCGAGAGCTTTTCCCACTCACTCACATCAATGGCAAAGGCCTTCAGTGATTGCTTGAGAGTGTCTTTGTAACGTCTCTTTGGGGCCCCAACATTCCTCGTTCCATTGGAGAGCTCAGAGAAGAAGATTTGCTTAGGGAGTCTGGAGTCGGGCATTCTGACAACATGTCCTGCCCAACGTAGCTGAATTTTTTTCAGGTGACAGAAGATGCTCAATTCCTTGGCACGATTGAGGACCTCAGTGTCTGGAATTTTATCCTGCCATTTGATCCTTAGGATCTTTCTAAGGCAGGCCAGATGAAAGTGATTTAGCTTTCTGGCATGCGATTGGTACACTGTCCAGGTTTCAGCCCCATAGAGTAGGGTGGGAAGGACCACAGCATTGTACACTTTCAGCTTAGTGTCTGTGCGAATGCCGGCGACATCCCATACTCTCTTTCGAAGCCTGCCAAATGCAGAGCTGGCTTTGCTGATTCTTGAGAGAATTTCAGTATCAACACGAGCCGCGGAAGACAGTGTACTGCCAAGATAGGTGAAGTTCTCCGACACCTTCAGAAGACTGTCATGGACTTTGATATTTGGGGTCACAGGATACTTGTCGTCTGGAGTAGGCTGATGGAGCACTTCTGTCTTCTTTGTGCTTATTGTGAGGCCAAAGTTGTCACAGGCACTAGAGAACTTATCAACACAGTTTTGAATGCTATCCTCATCGTGTGCCAGAAGTGCACAATCATCAGCAAATAGTATGTCACAGACTTGAGTACTTTTGGTTTTGGTTTTTGCCTGAAGTCTCCTGAGGTTGAATAGACTGCCATCAGTTCGGTACTTGATGCTTACCCCTTGAGGAGGAGAGCTAAAGGCTTCTTGTAGCATTGCAGAGAACATGATGCTGAACAGAGTTGGGGCTAAGACACAACCCTGTTTTACCCCATTTGTGACAGCAAAGGGCTCTGAAACACTGCCGTTGCTTTTGACTGCAGCTTGCATGCCATCATGAAACTGGCGCACTATTGTGATGAATTCGGGTGGACACCCAAACTTCGCCAAGATTTTCCAGAGGCCTTCACGACACACTGTGTCAAATGCTTTTGTGAGGTCAACAAATGTGATATACAGCGCTTTATTTTGTTCCATGCCTTTTTCCTGAATCTGTCTGGCAGGAAAAATCATAACCGCCGTTCCCCTCTCTTTACGAAAGCCACATTGGCTCTCGGGAAGCAAGTCATTTGACGAGAGGTGATCAAGAAGGCGATTCAGAAGCATTCTTGCCAATATTTTGCCAGCAATTGAAAGTAGAGAGATTCCCCGATGGTTGTCACAGACTTGGCTGTCCCCTTTGTTTTTGTACAGATGGATGATTGAAGCATCTTTGAAGTCCTGTGGCAGCTTCCCTGCTTTCAACATATGATTGAACAACTCGGTTAACCTTTCAATAAGCTTTTCTCCACCGAAGGCATACACCTCAGCAGGAATTGAATCCACGCCTGGTGATTTGTTAAAGGACATCTGATTTGTGGCAGTTCGGGTCTCATTTGCTGTGAATGGCTTGGCAAGAGCTGCATTAATAGGAGTCTGAGGGAGGCGGTCAATGGACTCAGTATTTATGTTTGATGGCCGATTTAGCACACCTCCGAAATGTTGTGCCCGACGCTGAATTATGGCATTCAATTCAACAATGCGTGTTGAACCACCTGACGAAAGAAGTGGCGTAGTGCCAGAGCGGGATGGTCCAAACACAGCTCGGAGGCTCTCAAAGAACTTTCTAGTGTTGTTTGTGTCGGCATATTTCTGAGTTTCTCTTACTCGCTCTTCAAGCCAGTCATTTTTCATTTTCCTCAGCTTCTTCTGGAGTACACCCTTACATGCACGCAGTGCATCAGCTTTTGCTGTGGAAGAGGGGTCACTGCAGTGAGCTTGGATGAGACTATTTTTTTCTTTGATGAATACTTTGATTTCATTATCATTATCATTGAACCAGTCCTGGTGCTTGCGGACAGGAAAACCAACTGTGCTGCTGGCGCAAGAGTGTACAGTCGTATTTAGGTCAGTCCAGCTCTGTTCAATGTTCTCAGGGTCAAAAGTCACGCAATCCAATTTTGAGGAGAGTTCTGATGAGAGCTCGCTCTGTTTCTCAGCTGAGCAGAGTTTTGAAACATTTAGGCGTTAAGGTGGCGCTTTCCCTTGAGGGCGTCTATTGCGCCTCAATGTTAGTCTGAGCTTGCAAACAATGAGTCTGTGGTCAGTTCCACACTCGGCACCACACATCGCCTTTGTTACAAGGACATCCTTTCTGTCAGTCTTCCTCACAATGACATAGTCTATGAGATGCCAATGCTTTGAGCGGGGATGCATCCATGACGTTCTGTTTCTCACGGGGAGACTAAAACTTGTGTTGGTAATGAACAGGCCAAATTCAGCGCACAAAGTAAGTAAGCGCAACCCATTGTTATTGCATGAACCAACTCCATGAGGGCCAAAAACATTTGGCCACGCTGAGATTTCGGAGCCAACCCTAGCATTGAAGTCCCCCAAGAGAATCAGCTTATCAGCTGCCGGGACAGGGCATATGACAGATTCTAGATCAGAATAGAACTTGTCTTTGGCTTCATCTTGGTTTGTCATGGTGGGCGCATATGCGCTAATGAGGGTGGCTGACTGGCTTTTCCCAACTGGGATCCTGAGTGTCATTAGCCTGTCATTTATTTCAATTGGCATGGACTGCAAGTTTCTGACTAGGTCATTTTTAATTGCAAACCCAACACCATGCTGTCTCGGTTCGACTGCAGCCTTGCTTTTCCAGAAGAAGGTGTATCCAGCACTGAGCTCTTTGAGTTGGCCACTATCAGGGATTCTGGTCTCACTGAGTGCCACTATGTCCAGGTTGTACCTGCTGAGCTCAATGGCAATAAGTGCAGTGCGTCTTTCCGGGTTGTTTGAGTTGTCCTGTAGTGTGCGTATATTCCAGGCTCCTAGCCTGAGTAAGCTGAATTTCTTTTTGTTTCGACCGCAAAAAGGGATCCCCACTGGTCGCGGTATACCAGTCAGGGTGATGTGAAGTGGGCTTTCTTTAGGGCACCTTTTCTAGCCCCTTCCTCAGTTGAGGTGAGCAGTGCTATCCTTAAATAAGGCTGCTCAGCTACTGTGGGTGCTGCCTCCCCACGCCTCCACTTCAATCGACGATGAAGCGACCATAGCCCACAGCCACCAACGTGTAGGTCTGTGCTAACAGCTTCCAGTCTATCCAAACCTGCTGCCACCGCACTCGCCCATCGCCGTTGGAATTTTGAGAGGAAAGAAGACGAGACAAAGATGAAAGAAGACGAGATGAGTGTTAAGACTGGCGCAAAGAATTTGTTTTTAGTGAGAAAGAGCTGCGCAAACATCAGACTCACTCTCTCGCCTGGACACAACTTATCCAAGTGGCAAGACAGGGTCAAGACGACTGGAAATGTATCCAGGTGCAGGAGGATGCCAGAGGGACAGTCATATTGCCTGACCGGCTGCCTGTAGGCTACTCCACAGCCTCGCAGTCCCAACTGACTAGGGTGAAAGACCCAAACCAAAGAACACCAATACTGGTGGATGCTCTGTGTCACGATATCCAGGCCAGAGTGACGGTATATTGCCATCTGCCCTATCAATCAACCACTGGCCTGCTGCCGCCAGCTTCGAAGCTGCGTCCGGGAAGTTTGCTCAATTCTTCGTCTGTGATTTAGGCAAACAAGCCTATGACCACACCGCTACCGGAGGCCAATATGAAGGACTCAAGTACTGAGGGTCACATTGTGCCCTAGCATGTGGCCGTTGGGTTAGATGAAACCTCCTCCGCCCTGGCCGTTTGCACCGACAGGTGCACGCCCACTGATACCATGCTAGCGTACCAGTTCATGAAACAGGTTGTACTGGATTACATGTTACCAGTAGCAGATTTTTCTGACCTGACCTAAGACTTGAACCATGACAAAACTATGCCAGAGATTCCAGATGTTAGAGATAGTCTTTCAAGGAGTATCGAATGATCAATGGTATCAAAAGCGGCTGATAGATCTAGCAACGTAAGAAAGGTAATGTTGCCCTCATCGCTTGATCGTAAGATGTCATTAACAATTCATAGAAGTGCACTTTCAGTGCTGTGATGTTCACGATATGCAGATTGAAATTTTTCCATGAGGTTATTAGCTTTTAAATGATCTTTAAGTTGAGCCAATACTACTTTTTCTAGGATCTTTGAGATAAAAGGAAGATTAGAAACTGGGCGATAATTTTTTAGGTCCTCAGGGTCTAAGTTGTGTTTTTTCAATAATGAATAACGATGGCTTCTTTGAAACAAGTTGGAACAATTCCTGTTTGAAGAGATTGATTAACAATAGATGTTATAATATCAAGAAGGGAGTCAAGGCATTGAACCAGAAGAGTAGTTGGGATAGGGTCAAGAGGACATGATTTGGGTGGTGAAGTCATAATAATCTTTTTAATTTCCTCTGGTGTTGCAGGCTTAAACTCATTAAAATATGAACCATCAAAACAGTTAAAATAGTCATTACTGGACTCAGATGTACATGAGTCATCGTCTAGACCACTCCTGATCCTAGAAATTTTGTTAATAAAATACTGCCCAAATGTGTCAGGGAGGCTTGCTGTTGCTATTGCAGAGGGCAAAGATGTAGAAGATTTTCCTTTCATTTCATTAGTGACACTAAAAAGTGCTTTTGAACTTGTACATTTTAAAATTTTGGCATTAAAATAATTTTTTCTCTCTTTTAAGATAAGTTCTTTTACATTGTTAGTATTGTGCACATAGATTTCTTTGTGTACAGTCAATTTGGTTTTTCTCCATTTTCTCTCTGCTGCCCGACGCTGTTTTTTGGCTTCCTTTATTTCGAGTGTGTACCATGGAGCAGATGTTCTTTGACTAATAGTCCGACTTCTCAGTGGTGCATGCTGGTCCAGGACATTGGTGAGCCGGTTGTTGTAGAAGCTTGCTAAGTCAGTTGTTGGAATACAGTTCATTGACACTGCCGTTTGAATGTCTCTATCAAAATCAAGAATGTTGATGACTTTCATGTTTCTGGACGAAATGTTAAGTTTCTTGGACACAGGTTTTGGGATATCTAATGAAAATGATATCACATAATGATCCGATAGTGCTTTGTCACCGACTTGAATGTCATGTAAGATGTCGGAGTCGTCTCTTGTGATTAACCAGTCAAGAATGTGTCCCTTTACTTGTGTTGGTGTATCAATCCTTTGTTTTAGTTGGTGGTTGTCCAGCAGCAATTTCATTTTTTGGGCATAGAATTTTGTTTTTGAATCGTAGTGAAGATTGACATCACCGAGAATGATGAGACGCTCGACATCGATGGTAAAAGAGTCAAGAAAATCACTTATTTCTTCAAGGAAAATTTTTTCAGAACTTTTGTTTTTCTTTGATGGTGGTGGATGGTACAGACAAAGAAATGTTGTAATGAAGGCTGTCACTTTTATTGCTTCCAAAGAAGTGAACGTATTGATGTGTGAACGTATTGATGTGTGAACGTATTGATGTGTGAACGTATTGATGTGTGAACGTATTGATGTGTGAACGTATTGATGTTTACAAATTTTGGTTTGATGCATTTCTTATATACCACACACAACCCTCCTCCTGATGTGATTTGTCTTGGATTTGAGTGTAGTTTGAAACCAGGTGGTGTGATTTCAGCCTCAGTAACTTCATGGCCTTCAGCAGCAAGCCACGTTTCCCAAATGAATGTTAAGTCGGAGTTGGATTCATGAATATAGTCACTCACTGCAATGGTCTTATTACAGACAGATTGTGAGTTAAAATATGAAATTTTACAGGCATTAGATTGTTCTTGTAGCACATTGCATGTATCTATTTGTGCTAAGTTGGACCTGTTGATACCTCTTGAAGTGGAGATAGGTGTGTTGTGTCTAAGACCAGTTACTCTTCTAATACTTCTCCTTGCTCCTCCTCTGCAACCTCTTTTTCTTCTCTTTTTTCTACAAATTTTGTAAGCCTTGAGCTTATTTAGTGTCACTTCAGTTGGTATGCAATGTGCTGTTTTGTTGATCTCTAGTAGTTGTTTCTTACAGTACACAGTTCTTGATGGTGAGACACTGTGACCAGCAGCACATTCTGTGTTGACACTAGTTTCACACACCCTGTTTACATTGTCTAGACAAATTAGGTAAGGCTGGTGTTGGGGCCTGTTGTTGACACTGTGATTGACACTGCAGTCTAGCTGGTGATCAAAGCTGATGTTACTACACACAGAAGGTTGACTATAAACACTTGGCACATTGCCCGAGTCATAGCTCAAAACAATGACACTTTTTATCAGGTGGAACAGTGTCAAGTAGAAAAATGCTAATCCAAACATGGCCCTGAAACACTTTAGAACTTTGAATTCTCCAAAAAATATTCCTCCAAATTTCAAAAAATGTACACCATAGTAATCTACACAAGAAGGAGAATAAATCTATCATAATTTGATTCCAGTATAGCACATAATCCACAGGAAAAACAACTTTTACACTGGAGCAGAGGCAATGCAGCCTGTCTGGCACAGAGCCCAGCTTAACCCCGAGCCTATAAAATTATCGCGGCGGTCATAACAATTTGCCTAAGTGATTTTGAATAACATTTTCAGAAAGCGTGAAAAAAAAAAAAAGCATTGCTTTGCAAGTCTTTGCGACCAGCGCAGAAGTGGTTTCGAGTCAAAATTCAAACTTTGTAGGATCGATACAAAACTTTATGATTTTTAGGAAACAAAACAAACTAATCGTATTTTGTCTGGGACGTTCGGCTCTACTTTAATAAATATTTTTTAAAAGACTTAAGCAGTTGTGTTATGACTGTGACGTTATGCACCCGTTGACATCTTGATTGACATTATTTTACACCATATGATAATTTACAGCTGCACCGGAAAGTGTCGCCAGAAAAAAAAATGAAACCCTAAGGAGACATCTTTTTCTTACAAAACGTGCACAGGAAGGCTAGAAATGTTAGATTGTGAATTATAAAATCGCGACACGGAATAGGTGTTCAATTGCCCTCGCTGAACACAACACAACTACACACCAACAATTTCATTTGTCCATCACAAACCACGTTATTTTAAAGGAATGTCAGTGAAAAGCGCAGGTTTCGGGGTTTTATGGTTTTCTCGGAGTTCTGGGCCTAACGTGCCACTCGCTCTCATTTATATAGCTGTTCAAAGATATACGTGTGGGATGGTGCCAAAGATACTACAACCGATAAGATGAGACATTCCCTTTCATGCGCCTCTTAAAAAATCGCGCACAATTGACGCACTGATCAGGGGTGGGGCCCATGGCGTATAGCACGGAAAGAACGCTGGATATAATGATAAATTTATGATGCGAATTTGGAACAGTGCTACTGCGACTAACAAAAACAAAACAAAAAACACCACAATTGGTAGCCAAAGTTTTCATACAGCGATTGAAGTTAAAATTACAGAGTAAGGGACGTCAATCAAGGCCTACACTGATAGCTGAACAGCGCACCAAATTCAATATTTTCACTGTTTAGATTGGTAAAATACGGCATTTTTCATGTGTCACGATTAAGGTTGATGACCTTGTACGCCACGAGTATAGAGGGGGTAAACTTAGTAGGGGAGAAGGGGAGTTTTTAAGTTGTTGTCTAGCATGAAAGATTACTATCACGAGGAAGGTCGGTGGCCTTGTGCGCCACGAGTCTAAGGGGGGTGAGCTTAGCAGGGGAAAACACGGTTTTTAACATTGTTGACGAGCGTGAATAGATACACACGACTCGCTTTAAACTAGTCGCGTGTGCAAAGACCTCGGGAGTATAAGTAGAGGAGAAGCTCGACACACGAGGTTCCCAAGTTATTCATTCCTAAAGGAAGACGCAGAATTTATCGGTCCGGGCGACAAGTGGAAGATCGTGCCAGTGGGGACCAGAAGTGTTAGGTGTGTGAGGGATCCATGATGTTCACATTTATTTCCCAATGAGAAGAATTTATCGGTCCGGGCGACAAGTGGAAGGTCGTGCCATGGGGACCAGAAGTTGAGAAGTCCTGATGATAGGATGGGAACCCTTCAGGAGCTCGTGATTTACGATGGCGGGTGTGAACCGTCGGGGTGATGTGTGTTTGCAGAAGTTGAAGAGTCTTGAGGACGGGATGATGAGAACCCCTCAAGGAGCTAGTAATCTACGATGGCGGGTGTGAACTGTGTGTTCTGATTTGTGAGAAGCCAGGGGCGTCTGTTTCCCCTTTTATCGTCGAAGTTAGAGATCTAGAAAGGATCGTGTGAACTCTGGAGACGTGAAACTGCATCAACGAGGAGGGCAGCTGTTGACAGAGACTATTAAGTATACGTAGTTAAGTTTATGGACAGAGGGATTAGATCTAGATGTGAAACGGGGAATAAAGAATAGCCATGATCCCCAAGAGTAAATTTGAAATATCTCTGTTTTTGTGATTATGTATGTGATTATCATGAGTTGAATGTTTTGACATAAGTTTTGTCATGCATTTATAATTAAATATCGTTTAATTTAAATCTCACTCCATGTGTCCGTTGATCGCTGGTCTGCTTGCTTGGCTTGTTAGCTGGGTTTGAAAGGTAAATAAGTTAGGTACTCATCACACACGTGGTCGTGACCATCTTCACGCTGGTGATCGTGACACATGTCTTCCGTGCATTCGCCGCTCGCTGGCGATGGGAAATCTGTGCACGCTTAATTTGTAAAGCTGTCTCATCTTACTTTGTCTAGTATCTTTGCTGGTGCTCAGCACACGGCAAAAAGCGGTATAAGCTCTTAGTGGCTTGTGGCCTCAATAAGAACAACAACAAAAACAACAAATAAAAACTTCGTCTTTTCCCTCTCCATTTGCTGCCAGGAGCTCCACAGTGTTTTTCGTTTTACCAGAAAATCGAACAGTCAATGCAACACGGGGAAATGATCACCGGCGGGTTTTTTTGTGTATTTGTATTTATATACTTCTTTAATCCCATTTGGAAAATTTGCCTTTGTGCCATTGCAACGCAGTTACAACTGGAGCAGGCACGTGGTCGCCACAGTGCAGTGTTGTTGTTGTTATTGTTTTTTACCTTTCTTTCAACATTTTTCATTTTCTGACGGTGTTTTATCGGCTGTAGCGGCAACAAGACACGATCCCAAGCCTTGAAGTGTCTTAAAACTCGGAGTACAGACAATACATATTTTTTTTTTTTTTTACATTTTCCTCATAGAAAAATAGTACACATGGGTAAACGATGTTATATTGTGCCATTTTTAGAGATGTGCCAGTTTTCTTTCTCTTTAACTGTCCATCATTTTAATATATTTCTCATTTGGTGTTTTTCAATGATTGTATTCTTCTTTCGTTCACCAATCTAAATCTGCAAATTAGTTCTTTAAAGAAAATCTACGGTTTTCTGCAGTTCTGGCAGAGCGCCATAGAGTTTGAAATTCAGGTCGGTGGGTTTGGGCCAATATTATGTTTCCCCATGATTGTATATGAATTTTTACCTCCACTGGCTTTACCTGAATATCCGTTTAGTTGTGCACTATGTCATTTTATGTACATTACCTCTATTATTTATTGTCTAGTCTATTTGCTTCTTCAATAAATTATATTGTACTACAAATAAACTATTTGTGTCCCAATAACTTTGATAAGAAAGTCTTATAGAGAATTTAATAATGTTGTTATCACGTATCAAAATAGTTATTATTATTATAAATTCTCCAGTGCTCTTGCATTGCTTTACAATGGACCGTGTTATATTATTTCTGGCTGGACCACAGAATACAGAAAAGGTGGGGGTCACAAGGAAAATGATTGTGTGGTATAATTGTCTCTCAATTCTGTTGAAAATAATCGCTTGTGCAATAATCTCGCCGTGTCTGGCTCAACACCAGCTACCTTTGTAATATGACATTATTCCAGTCTCCGGTAACGTGAGCGAACTGTTTGTACATCTGTGCTCCTGTCTAGAAAATCTTCCTACCCCCGCCCCCCACCCCCGTTCACTCTCTCAGCTCTGTCTATCGTCTTGTATCATGTTCAACTCTGGCTATCTCCACGCCACAGCATCAACTCCTGAGATGCCCCGTGGGAGGGGAGGGAAGATGAAGGAAGGGACACGAGAGTCTCCATATCATCAACATGTGCGCTAAAAGAGAGAGTAAATTAGATTAATCCAGGCTATTGATTGAGTTTATTTGGCAGGCTAGTTTCTCTGCTCACCGTGTCTACTCGTACTGCATGTATTTCTCCTGAGCTGGTGTGGTTAGTGTTACGGGTCTACAGACCCTCAGCAGAGCAGATAAACATTTACACAAGATAGATGTAACCAGAGAGCCTGCAATATTGTAGGCTCTCTGATGTGACAAGAGTGCTCAAATTCAGAGCAGAGCAGGGCGCTACCATACTAGCCGGACCTTATTTCTGCTCAGTCTGCGCTACCTTGAGATGGTGTATAGGCCAGCTCATCAAGCGACAACAGTTCAGTCACTTCAGTGTGCGCTGCCGTAGGCCTGCTAGTGCTAGGGTACTGTGCTCTGGACACCTGATCTTTCAGCCCTGCTCTTTCGGTGGTTTGTAAGGGCCTTTTGACGTTCCAACGGCCTGTTCGTATTTATAGTTAAGTTGATCCACGTAGCGTATTGTAAGTACATGTACCTGTCTCCCTACCTGCAGCGCTTTTGCCTTACTTTTCCCCCTACCAACAACTGCTACCTACTGTTACTAAATGTGGCGCACTATAATAATTAATGATAAATTAATTTCTGATTTACACCACCATGACGCACTGTTAAACCTCACTCCTCCCTCGCCCTACACTTTTTTTCTTGTACCCACCCCTCCCCGCTCCATCCCCACCCCTACCTGCCCCCTGCACAACCTGTCATGTGTTACCTGTTAGTGAAGGTAATTAACATCTCACCAGCTAAGTTATTAATAGAACATCCTTTCAGGAAGTTTGACATACCTGTGCTCTTGAGGCTGGACGCCCAAGGGGGACTGGACATCGGTCATTTAATCATGGCCCAGAAGACTTAATAAAACCAGGACGCAGTTGCTGTCATGTCAGTGGTGCTGGTCATAGTGCCATCAGACAGGTGACCCAGCCAAGTGGGCAGTTATTCAATTGCACCGGACAGAGGTTCGTAACACAGGGAAAGAATATTCTTGACCAGTAAAGTGGACGGTATTTCTTCTTCTTCATCTTCTGCGTTCTTCGTGTCAGACTGTTTATATCCATCCTGAGTTCCTCTGCTGTCTCATATAGCTTACTGTGCAGTGCCGCACCTCGGGGCCAGCTGTTTTCCCTCTGTTGTCTGTATAGGTGGCATTGTTGGAGGACATGTTCTGCATTCTCTGGACAGTATTTGATTTAATTCGATTGCGAGCGGAAAAAGACACTTAAGTGCCCCCCCCCCCTCCATAAACAGAGTGACAGAGGCGGGATATAGACGGGGGTGAGGGAAGGTTGTGCGACAAGGCCGGACCAACCAGCTACGGGTGAGCTCACCAAATATGGAACCAGCTGGCCACTGAGACGTTAAGTAACAAAATCCTCGAGTGGGTCTTGCAGCGGGGGAGAGAAACACTTATAGGGAAGCCCGGTGTGCTGGGATGTTCCTGTCCCCAAATCAAATCAAATCCTTCTCGACCAGTCGAATGGACAGCAGTGATCAGCGATATTGATTATTGGTGATCAGTTGAGAATTTACTGGCCATAGCTCTTCAAACAGAGGGTCAGTACCCATAAATACAGTTGACTTTCTCACAGATTTCTGTTTGGTTCAAATACGCGAACTGCTGTAGTCGGGGTCGTGCGTTCTCAGCACATAGAGCATGAAATCAATGACTGTCCTTGATTGATACAGATCTGGGCGTGAGACCTGTGAAGTCGCTGACCTGCCCGACCTGGGGAGCATGAGGGGGGAAGGGAGGGGTGGAAGTGCGAGATTTATTACTGAGCACTGATAGCCGATCATTTACAACTAGTTAGTACTAACATGGATTTATGTTACTGTTCACCTTACCATTTGACCAGCTGTGGCGTTGGTGGGTCGGCCGTCCACAGCGTGACGAGGAAAGACAAATAAACACAGAGATAATGATACATTTGAACCGTTCGTAGCTAAAATGTTCACGATCGTGCAAAAATGTCAGCTACGCTTGTCTGTGAATGAGTAATTAAGAGTCGATGGTCGAAACTTCATTAAATGAGCCTGAAAAGGGAATGGGATCCGATGGGTGAAGACCAATTAGAACGTGATTTTCAAGCAGTACCAAACAACCCGTAACTGAACCCAAAACACCTTCTTATTGTCTGAACGCTCTGCCTGTTGTACTGGTTGATGCTCGGCCAGAAGAACTCGGGTAATCAAAATGAAAAGTAAACGTACACAAACTTATTGTGTGCAGTGTGAGTGAAGTTTCAACTGAACATAATGTTTAGCCAAGCGAGGCAATCCCCCATGACCACAGACTCAAACCAAAATCGAAATTTCAAGTAATGCTAAATTGGCAAACATGAAAATACATTTTGTCGAATGAGCTGGGCGACACTTGAACCAATTTGATGTAAAGGCAGAAATAATATTATAGCTGGTAAATAATGAGGGAGGGGGTGGATTATAAGTAGTGATGACGCTGGCAGCTAAAAATGCAGTTGTTATATACATTGCAGATGTAGTTTTACCAATATCTGAGTTGTTTGTGTGAAAAGTTGAGTGTGGTGAAGGGCAGAACATTATAAACGATTCCTTGTTGTCAGAATGATGTAGTTGTTGTAGCTAATGGTGTTGAAGGCAACGGGACAAGCAGATGGTGGTGACGGGGATGTTGTTTGGTCACGCCACCAAGGCCAGTGAGGTTAGAATCAGACGGTCAGTTGCCGGACAATGAACTTGTATACTCAGGGTGAAGGGTGAAAGGTGCAGGCATCTCATTGTTATACTGGTGAACACAGTGGATGGTAGTCAGTCTATCTATCTATCTATCTATCTATCTATCTATCTATCTATCTATCTATCTATCTATCTATCTATCTATCTATCTATCTATCTATCTATCTATCTATCTATCTATCTGTCTATCTATCTATCTGTCTGCCTATCTATCTATCTATCTATCTATCTATCTATCTATCTATCTATCTATCTATCTATCTATCTATCTATCTATCTATCTATCTATCTATCTATCTATCTATCTGTCTGTCTGCCTGTCTGTGTGTCTGTCTGTCTATCTATCTATCTATCTATCTATCTATCTATCTATCTATCTATCTATCTATCTATCTATCTATCTATCTATCTATCTATCTGTCTGTCTGTTTGTCTGTGTGCCTGTCTGTCTATCTATCTGTCTGTCTGTCTGTCTATCTATCTATCTATCTATCTATCTATCTATCTATCTATCTATCTATCTATCTATCTATCTGTCTGCCTATCTAACTATCTATCTATCTATCTATCTATCTATCTATCTATCTATCTATCTATCTATCTATCTATCTATCTATCTGTGTCTGTCTGTCTGTCTGTCTGTGTGTCTGTCTGTCTATCTATCTGTCTGTCTATCTATATATCTATCTATCTGTCTGTCTGTCTGTCTGTGTGTCTGTCTGTCTATCTATCTATCTGTCTGTCTGTCTGTCTGTCTGTCTATCCATCTATCTATCCATCTATCTATCCATCTGTCTATCTATCTATCTATCTATCTATCTATCTATCTATCTATCTATCTATCTATCTATCTATCTATCTATCTGTCTGTCTGTCTGTCTGTCTATCTATCTAGTCTAATCTATCTATGTGTCTATCTATCTATCTATCTATCTGCCTGTCTGTCTGTCTGTCGATCTATATATCTATCTATCTATCTATCTATCTATCTATCTATCTATCTATCTATCTATCTATCTATCTATCTATTTATCTATATATATATATATATATATATCACAACCAGACGAACAAATACACACATGGACACACAGAACACAAAACAACCATGACTATGGTCTATCTCCTGTCCAGTAGCAAAGCTGCAATCCGAACATCTGCCTTGTGTAGCCGGCGGGTGGAAACAGCGTAAATCGAGTGATAAAGCAATAGAATGGAATGTATAAATCACATAATACGGATGAACTGGGTTCGCTTCCAGCAGTGCTGTATGGACTGGTTGGGATTCGAGTAATCAGGGAAAGTGGTGGTCTGAGGCAGAAACTGCCCGGCACTGCCAGGGAACGCAATTGATACGGCCACGCCCCTGGAGATAATCAAAAATAAAAGAATGCTGTAGTGAGTGATAGAATGAGTGAGTGAGTGAATGAGGGAGGTAGTGAGTGAGTGAGTGGCATGTGGAGCAGGAAGGAAAAAGATCTGCGGTGACATGGTACTTAAATAGTAAGAGAGAGTGAGTCCTACAGAGAGAGATTGAATAGGTGAGTGATTGAATGAGTAAGTGGTGGGATGTGTGTGATCAACAGAGCGTGTGAGTGAGTGAGAGTATTTGTGAGTGATTGGCTGAATTAGTGACCGATTGGGTTCGAGTCTGAGTATGTAAGTGAGTGAGTGAATTGCTGACTGATTGAATGAACGAGTGCGCGAATTAGTGAGTGAGAGGGTGACTGAGTAAATGAATGAATGGATGAGTAAGTGAGTGACTGATCGAATGTTTGACTGAATATATGAAAGACCAACTGGACGAGTGATAAACAGACTCACTGAACAACTGGCCATGTACCGACAGGCTTCATGAATGACATGTAAGGACTAAGTTGTTCAAAATGACCATGGAAGTGAGTGCACATGACTGGAATTTACTTTGGGATCATAAAAGTAAAGCGCGCGCGGGGAGGGGGAGGGGGATTCCCGTCCCTATCCCTATGGGTGGGATCAAGCACCTAGTCTTCTCGGATAAGGACGAAAAACTCGGAGGGACCGTGTGCACGTTGCGCACATTAAAGATATCTTGGCAGTTGAAAGACGAGAAGAGCAGACCGAACAAGGCCGCCGCCGGGCAAAATTCTCTAAAAAAAAACGAATCCCTAGCACAAAAACACACAGAAACGAGAACAAGAAACATAAAAACAATAAAAATGGAGTGTAAAATGCCAAAGGCAGCGAAACCTCCTACAATAAAGACTTGAACACAAGGGGCTGGAAATAGAGCAGAAGAAATAATAAGACACAGAGATAGAGAGAGAGATGGGGAGGGGAGGGAGAGAAAGAGAGAGGGGGAAAGAAGGGGGGAGAGAGAAGGGGGCAGTGGGAGAGACAGAAAGGGAGAGAGAGGAGCAGAGAGAGGCAGAGAGAGGGAGAGAGAGAGAGAGAGACGGAGAGAAAGAAAGGGAGAGAGAGAAAGGGAGAGAGAGAGGGAGAGAGAGGCAGAGAGAGAGAGAGAGAGAGACCGAGAGAGAGACGGAGAGAAAGAAAGGGAGAGAGAGACGGAGAGAGAGAAAGGTAGAGAGAGAGAGGGAGAGAGGGGGGGAGAGAGAGAAGGAGGAAGAGAGAGAGATGAGAGAGAGAGAGAGAGAGAAAGAATTACAGAAAAGACAAACAAGAACAAAACAAAAAATTTCTAAGACATGGGAACACAGACAACAAATACATGGGATTTCCCATTGACAGACGCTACAGTAAATTGCCCTATGGCGTCCAGTGTGACCCAGGCAAGAGCAATGTTCTCCATTCAGTTCATGCATCTCTCAGCTTGTGTAAGGGTAATTTACAGCTAGCTCTCATGTTGGCGCCGGTCCCCGGACATTCACAGACATGCAGATTTTACACTGTGATTCTGCCCTGCCCTTTTCCCTATGGGTTTCTGTCTCAAGGCTTGCTTTCTTTGTGTTTCTAAAAAAAAAACAACACACATAAAATCGCCTCACGTAATCTCATGCATGCACATACTGACTCGTGCATACAATATGGAAAAATGTGTGTCTTCATCGCAATGGAAAAACAAAAATTCATGACTGAAATAATTCTATGTAAAATTTCTTAACTATTTGAGGAGCTCCAAAGAAAAGTGTTGGGCCTTTTCTCAAAGCCATTGTCATATCTATGTGGGGCTTCTAAGAGGGGCTTCTAACTGCTAATGGGCCCATTGCAGAGAGAGCTACAGTTGGGCCCAATTCACCCCCCCCCCCAACCTTTCCGCACTCCACCCTCAACCGTCAGTGGACTAGATAATTATGACCATGAACATCAACATCAGGGAACTATACAAGTCTGCAATGATAAGGACGAGAAAAATTCGGAGGGCCCGTGTGCACGTTGCACTCGTTAAAGATACCCTGGCAGTTGGAAATCGTAAATAGCAGGCCGAACAGGCCGCTGCCCGGGAATAATTGAGATTAATAGATTAAAAATGTATCCATATCACCCCCCCCCCCCCCCCAAGCAACAACAAAATTTAGTATTCATTATTAAAAATATATTATTATTGATAAATATTCAAATATAATTTAAGATGTGAGTTGTGAACTGTTGTGAGTTGTGAACTGAGCCTAACAGGCTGCGTTACAATTTGATCTGAGATAGAGAGAGGTAGAGAGAGAGAGTGAGCGAGACAGGGAGAGAGAAAGAAGCAGTGTAGTGTGCTGAGCGCTTCGTAGACGCTCCATTCTGCTCTGTGGTTGACATGTTGCTTCTGTAAAGCGCATAGAGCATTTTAAATGGATATGCGCTATATAAATGCCATCCATTATTATTATTATTATTATTTATCATTAATGTTAAGTTAAATAACCGTAAGCGCCCAAATCCAAAAGTTGAGCTTATTTCTCGTTCCGCCCCGCTTTATTCTTTCACCAGTTTCCGTCTACTTGTACTGACGCAAAGAAGCTATCGGCCGTGTGGAAGACAGAACTTTGTATTCAGTCTTGAATGATAGTCACCATCCCATGTTTCGTCAAATTTTAGATCATCCAGGAGAAACAGAATAATACACATAACCAAAGCAAACAGAGAACAATACTTATGATCGTTTTTGACCATTCAGTTTATCTCAACACGACAATCATTATACACTCTCAAACAGAGAGCACTATAGACGATCTAACTTGCCATCCACAGTTCGAGGGAGCAGTGTTTCTTGGTGTGGTATGCTGTTGTTAGTTTTTCCTTAATGGATTGTTCTTACAGTGTGTGTATTTGTCTGTGTGTGTGAGCAATGTTCTTACTTGTTGGTAATGTTGTGTGAGCAATGTGCGTGTGTGTGGTGTGCGTTAAAGACTTGTAGGTCTTAGATATTGTATTTGCTGTTGTACTGTTACTGAATGCCGTGACAACAAATTTCCTGGAAATAGGATAATAAAGTCATATCTTATCTTATCTTATCTTATAGCTAGATGTATGTCGCATTTTGCAAATGTTCCATGCCACGTTACTTCGTGTTCCATTCCCATCCATTATACATTAGAGCTGCCCTCTTGACGAGAACATTATTTCAGTGTAGCTTTCAGTAAGTGGGCACGCTTTGAAAAACTTCAGGGTAAAGACAAAACCACCCACGTTCGTACACTATTGTTATATTCAGGTTTTATACCATTCCTGTCAGCCCCGAGGGGAATACCTTTGGCAAACAACACTCTGCGCTGAAGGTGTGAATAACTTCAAAACCATGAAGCTGTTTGTCTGACACCTTTGTCTAGATTTATGGTCTGTCTGTCTGTTTGTTCATCACCTATAAAACCGCTGGTCTATGGGGAGAAATTTGCAACATACAGTAGTCATAATATATTTCTTTTCTCTTTCCAAATCCAACTTTATACCACAACCTACTGTAGCTTATGGTGTGCTTCTCTCTCTCTCTCTCTCTCTCTCTCTCTCTCTCTCTCTCTCTCTCTCTCTATCTATCTATCTATCTATCTATCTATCTATCTGTCTATCTGTCTATCTGTCTGTCTGTCTGCTATCTATCTATCTATCTATCTATCTATCTATCTATCTATCTATCTATCTATCTATCTATCTATCTATCTATCTATCTATCTATCTATCTGTCTGTCTGTCTGTCTGTCTGTCTGTCTGTCTGTCTGCTATCTATCTATCTATCTATCTATCTATCTATCTATCTATCTATCTATCTATCTATCTATCTATCTATCTATCTATCTATTTATCTCTCTATCTGTCTGTTTGTCTGCCTATCTTTGTATGCGTGTATGTCTGTATGTGAATGTCTGTATATGTACGCATGTGCGTGTGAGTGTGTGTGTGTTTATTTTGACCAATGAAATGCGTGACTTTCTGAAGATCTTAAATTTTTAATGAAATTAAAACAAAATGTTTAGAAAATGGTATCAACAATAATAAATCCCCGACCTACCCTCCCCCTCCCACCGTAGCCCAGTGACACAGTCATGTACCCGGATGAAGGACAGCTTACCCCATGTACCCCGGTTTCACATTCAACGTTTAGCTCGGATTGATTGATTAATTCGCTGTGTGGGAATTTTTGTGTTCCGTGATCGATATGAGAAATTTTTTCATCAAACTGTAGAGTTTTCATGGCTTTGTTCCGCAATACGACATCAATGCTTTTGCTACTTTAATAAGCTCTAGATATTCCTTTTTTTACCTTTGTTCAACCCAGTCAGTGCCATGTATCTTTGGTCAGTTTTTTCACAGTGGGCGAAATTAACGTCGATTTTATCGAAAACAGTCTGTAAAGTTTAGTTTAAATGTAACATGTAACAACATTCTTTTACAATAAACTGAACACTGGGTTTGGCCAATATGAATAATTATCATCATCAGTAACTTTAGTGATTTATCATTCTCTTCCTTGTTTCCATAATTGTATGTACTCGCCAATGTCCGATTATAATTTCGATTCTGCTCAACGAAAATCACGCGTAAGTAAACAAAAAATATCAAAGACTGAAACTTTGCTCAAACTCAATGTGTCCATGTAATGTAACTTATCATCAAAACTTGAGACAGAGCACAAAGCTTCACAACTTTTGATGACGTAATCACGAAGTTTAATATGCTTACACATTTATCCTCTAACTCCATTATCGTATGATTTTTTTTGTTGGTGTTATCCATAGAGATACTCATGGTGTTATCAGAGAGTATACTCTCTGGTGTTATGTTCTTAGTCTATCAACATTATAATGACTATCGTATTACTAACGCATTCAAAACCACTGCAAAAATCACGCATGTGCAAACAGCATGTATTTTAACTGACTAGCTGAGTTGCCCGGCCCTGCCCGGGATAAATCGATTTATTAGTTTCAGTTCTGGGTGATTATTATGGACCTGCTTTATTTTGCCTGTTCCTTTAGCTTTAATTTATTTTTGTTTGTTTATTTGTTTGTAGATAAGTTTTACTGCTCTCCCTTTGCGCGTTGACATCCTGCGCATCCCGTCAGCATCCGTGAAATGGCTATGATTTACACACGGGTTAGTTTGTCAGTGAACACATCGCAGAAAGTGATAACGTCATGTGTAGGCGGAAGTGGGCTATTATTAGAAACATACATCAATATCTTATTGATCGTAAATTTCGGATCCAACGTTCTCGTGAATTTAGTCTTTAATTATAACCGCATTTACCGATTAATTCAGAAAAAACAAACGGTTTTGTTTGTGTATAGCGATAGGAACAATGTTCGCTATCCCATAATTCTTTGTGCCAAATTTCAGGTCGGTGCGTTGTGTAGTTTCCGAGTCCATAGGACTATTAGGGGTTTTGTTGTAGCTTTATAGATATAGATAAAAAGCAACGGCAGTGTTTCAGAGCCCTTTGCTGTCACAAATGGGGTAAAACAGGGTTGTGTCTTAGCCCCAACTCTGTTCAGCATCATGTTCTCTGCAATGCTACAAGAAGCCTTTAGCTCTCCTCCTCAAGGGGCAAGCATCAAGTACCGAACTGATGGCAGTCTATTCAACCTCAGGAGACTTCAGGCAAAAACCAAAACCAAAAGTACTCAAGTCTGTGACCTACTATTTGCTGATGATTGTGCACTTCTGGCACACGATGAGGATAGCATGCAAAACTGTGTTGATAAGTTCTCTAGTGCCTGTGACAACTTTGGCCTCACAATAAGCACAAAGAAGACGGAAGTGCTCCATCAGCCTACTCCAGACGACAAGTATCCTGTGACCCCAAATATCAAAGTCCATGACAGTCTTCTGAAGGTGTCGGAGAACTTCACCTATCTTGGCAGTACACTGTCTTCCGCGGCTCGTGTTGATACTGAAATTCTCTCAAGAATCAGCAAAGCCAGCTCTGCATTTGGCAGGCTTCGAAAGAGAATATGGGATGTCGCCGGCATTCGCACAGACACTAAGCTGAAAGTGTACAATGCTGTGGTCCTTCCCACCCTACTCTATGGGGCTGAAACCTGGACAGTGTACCAATCGCATGCCAGAAAGCTAAATCACTTTCATCTGGCCTGCCTTAGAAAGATCCTAAGGATCAAATGGCAGGATAAAATTCCAGACACTGAGGTCCTCAATCGTGCCAAGTGTCAGGGTTAGGACTAGAAGTGTCGTGCTGGGTCACGGCGTGTTTATTTCATGGTCTCGTTAACTTTAGCCAGTGCAAATGTCCTTGAACTATTCTCGTGGACAGTTTGTTTTTGTAACGCTTTTTCTTAGAGATGGAAAGAAAGTGGGGCAAGATAGAATAAATGGATAAGTAGCAGTGACGGTGCAGTTTTCGACCCCGTGATTTTGATGAATTCTAACAGGGAAGAGAAGGGGTGAGTAAAAGGGAAATAGTAAATTCGTACATAAAACGTAGAGGGGTTAGTGACTTTGGTAAGGGTTTTGATATGTTAATTTGACCTTGTCTGTTACTAGTGCAAGGCCGTGACCGATTTCCATGCAGAATCTATTAATACTACGAGCTGAGCTCGAAATAGATGCACCAATCAAATTTGGGCAGTTGGCTGGGGATTTGCAGATGGCCGAGCAGTATTTAAGCGGAGCCATTCCTAGGTTTCTTCACTCCATGCAGAAATATCCTTCTGTGAAGGCAGTCGGCGTGATTCAGCCAGAGAGAATCAGAAGATTGTTACAGTCATGTCTATGACCTTGATAGACATTGGAATGAGACCATATGCGTCCCACAAATTTTCTACTGCTATTATCTCCAGCTCCCTGATCTCGTATCAGGGACCAAGTGTAAGTGTTTGTCTATTGATTCGACGATGAACGTGAAGCTGACCTTAAATTCTCCAGTAGAAGTGCTACCGAAGGATGCAAGACTACAATGTATTTTAACTTGCAACTAGATCTAGCATGAATGTCTGGTATACACATTTGTAAATTGAAATTGATGTGTCTGGATGAGGCTGGGGATTGCCAGCCCATCCTAGAGTAGATCTAGATCTAACTTAACTACGTCAGTTGTATTGACGAGTTTGATACTTTATAAGCGGTAGGCACAAATAACTGATTTAACAATTGTCGTCTGAGACATTAGAATATTATTTGTAAGATAGTAGGCAGACTATATCTGGAAGATAGATAAGTAATAATTAAATTGTGAATGAGTCAGAATGATATAATCGTTTAGGATTCTAGAGGAGACTTCTAGTGATATATTATTGAATTTTCATTTGATGCTGCTGATGTTGTCCTTTTAATATGTAAGAACTAGACGAAATTTGTTAGGGATTTTAAAGTAAATAAATTTGTGGCCCTGCCGGTCCTTGATAAAACTTATTCGAATTGTTATTAGTGTATGTGGCATGGTATGGAAGAATAATTCCTAAAAACCTCTCGATAATTTAAATGCAGTCGTAACACCAATAATTCCATATAACCCAACTCGTAACACTGGAGAGGGACCCTTAAAGAACTTAAATAACGCCATGCCGTAGGTAAATTATTTTAAAATCTATTGTATTTTATCCTATTATTTAATATTGTATTATTGTAACATTGTGTTTTCAGGTCCTTTTTATTATAGATTTTAGGCAATTTGTATTAATTTAACATTTTGTTTCAATTTCATATGGTGAACTCAACATCCCATTGACCCGACGACACCGGCGAGGGACACCTTTCACCGTACAGATCTACCTGAGACAGAAACGCATTTTTTGGGCTTGGAGCTATGGTTTGAGGATATTTACCATCTGAATTCCTCAAAAACAAAGTTAAGTGATCCATCTATTTAACAGTCTTGAGGAGGGCGACGTACTTTCCGCTCTGTGTGTTTCCAGGCTATTTTACCATTTACTATATGTTTAGTTTAAGAGCGGGAGGTTGGTTGGGGTCATAGTTTAGCATATCTTCTTTGCCATTTCGAAGGATATTGGAGTGCCTTGGTGGCTATTGATAACTCGGGGGGATTTGCTTCACTGTGAATAGTTCTATTAGGGATCCATTATTCGTATAGATTGTGGCGTTTTTCTTACTTCCTCACTTTTCTTTAGGAAGATGTCTCTCCTGTCTTCTTCTTAAACTTTCTGTAATATAAGTTAGGACTTGTAGGGTCTGTTATCGTTCGTATTACTTGTCAGTATAGCGTCTTGTTAATTGTATTTCTTTTTGCTTCCTTATAAACTTTAAACTACTATACTAACATTGTTATGTTTACAATATATGCCTGAGGTGTTTCACGTGCTAAAACCACGTTCAATTGTAATCTGGTATTGACATATGAGAGAGAGAGAGATATAATAAATTTTTGTTCACGTGCTAATTTCACGTTGAATATAGAGAGAATAATTTTGCAGTGGTAACAGAAGACACTGCGTGTGCGCGTTTTAAGAAGAGAGAGATATTTCAAATTTGTCGCGTTGAGAGAGAGATATAATTTTGATTCGTCGCATTGAGAGAGCGATACATTTTTGACAGTGATAACAGAGGACACTGGTTCGTCGCGTTGAGAGAGACATAAATTTTGAGAGTGATCACTCAAGACACTAATTTATCACATTAAAGGCGATATATATATTTTATTGCAGTGGGAGCAACGGATAGACGGCACTGCCTTACTAGAATTCATATTCAGAGAGAGAAAGATAAAGTTTTTGCAGTGGAAGACACACTGCCTGCAATTTACAGAGAGAGATAGAACGTTCTTTTCGCGAAGCAGTGCTAACGTAAGACACTGAATTAATATTAACAGAGAATAACGGTTATAAATAATATAATTGATACCGCGATATACCAGTAGGTAAATACTTACTAATTACAGACTTTAACATATCATGGCCGAGTTTCTTAAATACATTGAATCTGCCAAAGTTCTGGGTATACCAGAAGAAGAACGCGCCTCGTGGTGCGAACGACAATTACAACAAGACCGAGATCGTGAGGGTCGAAAAAGAAGAAAGAGAAAGAGAAAAAGAAGAAAGAGAAAGAGAAAAAGAAGTAGAGAGAGAAAAGGAAAGAGAAAGAGAAAGAGAAAAAGAAAGAGACAGAGAAAAGGAAAGGCAGCATGAACTCGCAATAAAGAAGTTAGAGCGAGAATCGCTTGGGACCCCCACCACTGCCACCAATACTTATGCTACCAAACCAAAGCTGCCGACGTTTAATGAAAAACTCGACCGGATCGACGCATATTTACATCGGTTCGAGCTACACGCTAAATGCGTCGGATGGCAGCAGGCGATGTACAGTTCATGCCTGTCTAATTTACTAACAGGTAAGGCTCTGGAAGTATTTCATAGCCTCAAAGTAGAGGATGCCAACGACTATGACAAGCTTAAAACAGCACTGCTTAAGCGATTCCAGCATACCGAGGGTGGCTTTCATCAGAGATTTCGCGCATGTAAACCTGAGCCATCTGAAAATTTCTCAACTTATGTGAATCGGCTAAAACATTACTTAGATCGCTGGATCGAGCTCGCGAACGTAACTACCGGAAATTATTCCCAACTTTATGATTTGGTCTTAAAGGACCAAATCTATACGGCATGTCATTCCGATTTGGTTGCCCACCTTAAAGAGAGGGCACCGACATCCTCTGAAGAAATCACATCGTGCGCGGAACGTTATGCGTCCGCCCACCCAAATCGTCCTTTGGCAAAGCCTTCAACTATAGCACCGTGTTATGCCAACGTGGGCAAAGGACCGCCAACCGGACACGATCGTTCAAGGCCGACTCGTCGTCAGGCCCCAAATCCGCGCTCTCAATCAGAGCCACCTTTTTTTAGACAGAGGGATTTCCCGAATCGAAGTAATGTATCCCCGCGTCGAGGATACCATACTTACTCTTTTTACGAGCCTCGCCCATATTATCGTGGCAAATATCCAGGCCAACAATATAACCGGCCTCAGGGACCGCCGCGACGAGTGCATTTTGATAATAATCATGATTATGGTAGACCGCAGAGTCTTCCTTATCGTGGAAACGATCCTAATCGTATTATGTGTTTTAGGTGTAATAGGGTAGGTCACATACAAAAATTTTGTAACGTGAAAATGGATCGGCAAATGCCTGCTCTGTACAATCTACACCCTATACAGATGTTGGTTATACTAATAAATCTTCATCGCAATCAAAGGCTACTCCAGTCATGTCCGCCCTACATGAACTGGGTGAATTAACATTTTACCAGGGCCGCGTGAACGCGATTCGCGCTTCTGTTCTACGTGACTCCGGATGCACGACTATCGGCGTTCGACAGTCACTAGTCCGTCCAACACAATTTTTGGACAAAGATGTAACTTGTATTACTTTTGGCGGATCTGTAGAGCGATTCCGTCTTGCAGAAGTTTATATTGATACACCTTTTCTCACAGGTATTGTTACCGCATGTGTACTGCCTAATCCAGTGGCTGATATAATCATAGGGAATGTACCTCAAGTAAATAAGTTTCCTATCGGTAACTTGGAAATTTGGACTGAGGATGAGAGTGTTGCTTGTGCGACAACACGCCTACAATCGAGTCGACGAGCAGACAGTCCATTGAGTAATCCTACTATTGAAGTGAACATAACGTCTAGTGCATTTCATGATGAGCAACATTCAGATCCCACATTGAAAAATTTGTTTGCTAAGGTTGATCCTACCGCGCCGGATACCTCTAAGTTTCTTATTAAAGATGACTTATTATATCGTAATTTTCGGAGTAAGCGAGAGGCCGTTATGCAGCTTGTAGTACCGAGATCTTTTCGTCGCGACATTATTCGTCTTGCCCATGACACTTCCTTGGCGGGTCACCAAGGAAAGGCCAGAACTAAGTCTCGAATACTATCGCAATTTTTTTGGCCCAGTATTTACGCAGATGTAAACCGGTTCGTATCAACATGTGACGTATGTCAGAGACGTACTCCTAAAGGAAGAGCATCGCGGGCTCCTCTTCAGGAGATGCCTATGGTCTCCAGACCATTTGAGCGCGTTGCCGTAGATATAGTTGGGCCCCTACACAAGTCAGACAGAGGACATCGTTTTATACTTTCTGTCATTGACTACGCAACCCGTAAAAGACATTTCAGCCGATCATGTGGCTGAGGCCCTTATTACCATTTTTTCGCGTCTTGGGTTTCCGGTTGAAATTCTATCGGACAGAGGTCCACAGTTTACCTCTGAGCTTTTTAAGAAAGTCTTGGAATTGGTAGGGATTAAACAAAGATTGACATCTCCATACCACCCACAGTCTAATGGCTGCTGTGAACGGTGGAATGCTACCATGAAAACTACGCTTGCGCGAGTTTCCGCCGACAAGCCGAGTGATTGGGATCGACAACTCCCCGCTATTCTTTTTGCATATCGAGAACTGCCGAACGCATCGACGGGTTTTTCCCCCTTCGAATTATTGTATGGTCGCAAGCCGCGTGGTCCAATGGCCATACTCCATGATTTATTCGCCGGATCAGACACCGACGACAACGATACGCGGTCTGCATATCAATACGTTGTAGACTTGCGGCATCGAATTCTTAACGCATGTCAGCTCGCACAAAAATCTTCAGCTGCGCATGCGAGTCTTTATAAACTATATCGTGATCAAGGTAGCCGATTGCGAACCTTGGCCGTCGGAGACCAAACTCTTGTTCTCCTTCCGGAGACGAAAAATAAACTCCTTCTTACATGGAAAGGACCTTTTAAAGTCCTAAAGAGACTTTCTCGAGTAAATTATCTTATCAAGATTCGGGGACAGGACAAAGTCTTCCATATAAATATGTTAAAGCAGTACCTGTCCGACGATGATAATCGACAGAATAATCGCCGAAATGTGGTTGCTCAGGCCAATGCGGCCTTGGTTTCAGTTGACGATGATGATCCTATTAAAATAGAGAATTCAATCCCCGCACTTCGATCTTCTGAAAACACTTCGGATGTAAATATAAATCCAGATTTATCTGAATCGCAAAGACAAGATATAAGAGATTTGCTTAACGAGTTTACTACAGTCTTTACTGATCTACCAGGTAATACTTCTTTGGTACAGCATGTTATAAGATTAAAGACGGATATACCCGTCTTTGTTAAACCATACCCGCGTCCGCTGCACGCACAGGAGACTATAATATCCGAGGTACGTAACATGTTTCACCTGGGAGTGATAGAGCGATCGACGAGCCCATATAACTCACCCATCGTCTTAGTGAAAAAAAAAAGATGATACGGTGCGTTTTTGTATTGACTATCGTAAACTTAATGAGGTTACGATATATGACGCTGAACCGATTCCCAACCAGGAGAATCTTTTTGCTCAGTTAGCGAGGGCAACGATTTTTTCTAAAATTGACCTTTCCAAAGGCTATTGGCAAATTCCGCTTGATGAAAATAGCAAGCAATATACCGCTTTTCAGACTCCGTTGGGTCTTATGCAGTGGCGCTATATGCCTTTCGGATTAGTTACAGCCCCTGCCACTTTCGCCCGTATGATGACAATATTGCTCCAGGACATGAATTCCGTGTTGTCCTATTTTGACGACATTTGTATTTATGAAACCAATTGGTCGGGCCACATCGCAGCCCTACGACAAGTTTTTATTGCTCTTCGTCGAGCTGGCCTTACGGCGAAACCCAGTAAGGTGTTTTTAGGATATAATAAAATTAATTTTCTGGGCCATACAATTGCCCACGGCGTTCAGACTCCTGATGACAAGAAGATAACTACCATCTTAAAGCTCCAACCTCCTCGAACTAAGAAAGAAGTTCGTAGTTTATTGGGCTTTCTTAACTATTATAGGAAATTCATTCCAAATTTTTCTTCGCTTACAGCTCCGTTGTCGGACCTCACAAGAAAGAATTTTCCTAATAAAGTGAAATGGACAACCGAATGTGCTGATACACTTCGTACCGTTCAACAACTGTTTTCCACTTCCCCCATTCTCATACTGCCAGATATAAACCAAATATTTATTGTCCGCACTGATGCGTCGGACAAGGGATTGGGAGCTGTGTTGTTGCAGGAACGAGACGATACCTTGCGGCCATGTCTATACGCCAGCCGCAAGTTGCTAGATAGGGAATGCCGCTATGCAATTATCGAGCGAGAGTGCCTCGCTATCATTTTTGCTGTAAACGCATTTTCGCGATATCTACTCATGTCCGAGTTTATAATTGAAACGGACCATCGTCCGTTGTTATTCTTGAAGGCTAACAGGGCTAAAAATGCTCGATTAACGAGGTGGAGTCTTGCACTCCAGGAATACCGGTTTGTTATCCGGGCTATCCCTGGCGATGACAATTCCCAAGCTGATATTTTGTCACGTCTAATTTAGTTTCCTATTAAAGAGTGTTGTGTCTTGTATTGGGGTTGGATAGTGCTTGTCCCCCTCAATTCTAGACGGTGGATGGATTCACATTTATCTTGTTCATTACTTTATGAACCAGTTTTACAATCTTTTTTGTTGTGAATATCCTCTTTCCACCAGCGTCATTCCGGACTGTGACCTGAACTTCTGACAAACCTGACGCCCTTGTCAGCGGGTCAATGAGATGGAGACATGGCAAACCAAGCTACCAGAGCTACTGCTGCCATTGGATACCACAGTATTTTAATTAACAATATATTGTGTGTGAATGTGTATATAAGCAGCAATTATGTGTGTTGACTAGATAATTATGAGCCTATTCCTTCAGTAAGGCTTCATTGTTTGATAATAGTTATACTTTAATTCAACAGTATACAGTGATATACTCATTCTTATTATAGATGTTCCTGAGAAGTTTGATTGGGTGCAGTAAGAATATTTCGATAGAATAGATTCTATAGAACGTGGCGTCAATAATTGTATGCTTTTTGTCCATCCAATATGCACGTTCTTAGTTAGATTTTTTTTTTGGTCTCAAGCTTAAGGCTCGTTTTTCTACAGTAGTACTTAAGCCCCTACCACAAGAACTTTGGGATTTCTTGGATCCTATCGTGTAAATTTTTATTAAAATTTTCACTGGGGTGGGGGATGTCAGGGTTAGGACTAGAAGTGTCGTGCTGGGTCACGGCGTATTTATTTCATGGTCTCGTTAACTTTAGCCAGTGCAAATGTCCTTGAACTATTCTCGTGGACAGTTTGTTTTTGTAACGCTTTTTCTTAGAGATGGAAAGAAAGTGGGGCAAGATAGAATAAATGGATAAGTAGCAGTGACGGTGCAGTTTTCGACCCCGTGATTTTGATGAATTCTAACAGGGAAGAGAAGGGGTGAGTAAAAGGGAAATAGTAAATTCGTACATAAAACGTAGAGGGGTTAGTGACTTTGGTAAGGGTTTTGATATGTTAATTTGACCTTGTCTGTTACTAGTGCAAGGCCGTGACCGATTTCCATGCAGAATCTATTAATACTACGAGCTGAGCTCGAAATGGATGCACCAATCAAATTTGGGCAGTTGGCTGGGGATTTGCAGATGGCCGAGCAGTATTTAAGCGGAGCCATTCCCACGTTTCATTACTCCCATGCAGAAATATCCTTCTGTGAAGGCAGTCGGCGTGATTCAGCCAGAGAGAATCAGAAGATTGTTACAGTCATGTCTATGACCTTGATAGACATTGGAATGAGACCATATGCGTCCCACAAATTTTCTACTGCTATTATCTCCAGCTCCCTGATCTCGTATCAGGGACCAAGTGTAAGTGTTTGTCTATTGATTCGACGATGAACGTGAAGCTGACCTTAAATTCTCCAGTAGAAGTGCTACCGAAGGATGCAAGACTACAATGTATTTTAACTTGCAACTAGATCTAGCATGAATGTCTGGTATACACATTTGTAAATTGAAATTGATGTGTCTGGATGAGGCTGGGGATTGCCAGCCCATCCTAGAGTAGATCTAGATCTAACTTAACTACGTCAGTTGTATTGACGAGTTTGATACTTTATAAGCGGTAGGCACAAATAACTGATTTAACAATTGTCGTCTGAGACATTAGAATATTATTTGTAAGATAGTAGGCAGACTATATCTGGAAGATAGATAAGTAATAATTAAATTGTGAATGAGTCAGAATGATATAATCGTTTAGGATTCTAGAGGAGACTTCTAGTGATATATTATTGAATTTTCATTTGATGCTGCTGATGTTGTCCTTTTAATATGTAAGAACTAGACGAAATTTGTTAGGGATTTTAAAGTAAATAAATTTGTGGCCCTGCCGGTCCTTGATAAAACTTATTCGAATTGTTATTAGTGTATGTGGCATGGTATGGAAGAATAATTCCTAAAAACCTCTCGATAATTTAAATGCAGTCGTAACACCAATAATTCCATATAACCCAACTCGTAACACCAAGGAATTGAGCATCTTCTGTCACCTGAAAAAAATTCAGCTACGTTGGGCAGGACATGTTGTCAGAATGCCCGACTCCAGACTCCCTAAGCAAATCTTCTTCTCTGAGCTCTCCAATGGAACGAGGAATGTTGGGGCCCCAAAGAGACGTTACAAAGACACTCTCAAGCAATCACTGAAGGCCTTTGCCATTGATGTGAGTGAGTGGGAAAGCTCTCGCTTGATCGTGCAAATTGGAGGGCGGCCCTTACCAGAGGCAGCAAAGCATGGGAAGCTGACAGAGTCCAGCAGGCTATCAAAAAAAGAGAACGGCGCAAGAAAAGGCCCAGTGGTACTGAACCAACGGAGCACTCTTGTCATTTATGCGGAAGGGTCTGCAGGGCAAAAATAGGACTTATCAGTCACATGAGAAGCCATAAGTCATGAAAGAACAGTCTTTCCATTCTGTCCTCTGTGTCCTTTAGTTCTCTTTATTGTCCATGTGTTGAAATTCTCAACAATTTCTGTTCTTTATTCCTCTGGTGTTGTTAAGGTCATCATCATACCTGATGGACGAACTATTATTATTATTATTATTCTACCAAATTCCAACTTAAATACGGAGTACCACAAGGTTCTGATCTGGGCCCTGTTTTATACACCTTGTACATGTCACCATTAAGTAAAGTTTTTGTATCACGCAGTATGAAATATCACATGTATGCAGATGACTCGCAGCTTTATGCAGCATCTCAGTTGGTTGACTTTCCTTCACTTGTGAGTCAAGTTCAAAATTGTTTTGACTCTGTAAAAACCTGGATGCGTACCAGCAAGCTCCAGCTTAACAATGACAAAACCGAGGTTATGCTATGTGCCACTGAATCAAAGCTAAATAAGATTGAAGTCAGTGAAATACAACTAGCTGACACTGATATTCATTTTTCAGAGAAAGCAAAAAACCTGGGTGTCTTTTTGGACAAAAATCTTTCCATGGAGTATCAGATTAATTACATCACCAAATCAATGTTTTTTGAAATACGAAGGATTTCACGTATGAAATCTGTTCTGACTCAGGAATCAGTGAAAACATTAGTTATCTCCTTGGTTTTGTCTCGCCTTGATTACTGCAATTCACTCTATGCTGGTCTCTCAGATGAAAAGATTTTTAAACTGCAAAAAGCACAAAATTGTGCGGCTCGTTTAATTCTTGGAAAGTCAAAATTTGAAAGTAGCACAGAAATGCTCAAAATCCTTCACTGGTTACCAGTAAAAGCCAGAATAGAATACAAAATTGCTGTGTTTTGCTACTGTGTCACAACAACTGCACCTACATACATCAGTGAACTTCTCTGTCCCTATGCTCCCCCCAGGGCCCTGAGATCTCAAGACTCGGGGCTCTTGGTGGAACCTAGGTGCAACCTCAAAACGTTTGGCGACAGGTCATTTAGTAAAATTGGACCTGCATTATGGAACTCACTACCAAATTCCCTGAGATCAGCATGCAGTGTAGAGAGTTTTAAAAAACAACTAAAACCTCACCTGTTTAAAAAATATTTAGATAAATGATTTGTGTGTGTGTGACCGTTCTTTAGTATGTGTGTGTGCGCGTATGGTGGACAATGTTAAGCGCCTTGAGGCCTCAGCGAAAGGCGCTAAATAAATGCTCTTATTATTATTATTATTATTATTATTATTATTATTATTATTATTATTATTATTGTTATTATTATTATTATTATTATTATTATTATTATTATTATTATTATTATTATTATTATTATTATTATTATTATTACTATAAACATTTCAAAGTGATCCCGCTCGCTACTCTCTTTTCTTTTCTTTTGGCGAAGAACAGAATGACTAGAATCTCAATGAAATGCTTTTGTAATAACATCTCTGCCATAAACCTCATCGGCCACTCTATAATAGAAACAGTCATACAAACAAACACGCCG
>OZ007572.1:5339888-5364888 GCA_963931925.1 Onchidella celtica
TCGCCTTGGACCCTGGGAAAGGGGCTGGGGGGAGGGGGGTGGATGGTGTGCAAATCATCACGGTCAACACCACAATTTTAGGTGACATAAGTGAAAGAAGCCAATAGTGGTAAGAGGGTTGGGTTTCTAATAAAGCATCGCCATGACAACACAAGAGAGTTAGGTATACAATGAAGCTTCGCCATGACAACACAAAAGAGTTGGGTTTCCATTTATGTGTCGAAATGACTACACAGTCATGCGAGTCGAGTTTCCAATGAAGCGTCATCATGACAACACAAAAGAGTTGAGTTTACAATGATACATCGTCATGACAACACAAGAGAGTTGGGTTTCCCATGAAGCATTGTCATGACAACATTATAGACAAACTTTGAAGTATATAGCATGCTAGGGTCGCTATGCAGTGCCGATTCAATCATAGAACCGTCAAAACGAAAATCTTCATACAGGACATGGATACTTTTATTGGAACCCCCCCCCCCCCCCACACACACACACACACACCCTCCTCTGTCACCCACATAATAATTTTTTTATGTTTTAATGTTTAAGTTACTGAAGTTATTCCTGTTGGAACAGCACATGAGCTTAATGGACAAATTACTAATTAGACTATTTTGAAACGAAGTAACATTTTTAACTGACTAGTGCTGGCTTTGTTGACATATGTACGAGTGTAGAAACGGTGAAATGGACTTTGCACCAAAACCTTACGTTAGCGACAATATCCAGAAATGATTACAACGAATTGTGAAGGAGAAAATAAATTCTTATTTATAGAAAAAGAGAACTCTGATAAGAGATAGATCAAAAAAGGTGCTGGAAAGCAGAAGTGAGGGACGATGGAGATGAAATAGGACGTTCGGGAAGTGGAGAGTGCACAGGTCAATGACCAGAGATGAAATGGGGGGAAATAAGATAGAAAAAAAACGAAGAATAATAATACAAAAATAAAATGATGACATCAACAACAACAAAAGCAATAGCTACAAGCATCCCCCCCCCGCCCCCCCATTCGTCCGCCTGAAAAAAAGAAAGCCACACAAAGCAAGATAATTTACTGTTATATTGAGGTCACACAAGAACAGCGGAAATCGGGACTGCCGCCATACTCCTGGTGCCTGTCGTTGTAAGTACATATGTACCCCAAGTGTTTTGCGCTAAGGGCGCGTGCGTATACATACCTATCCCTAGCCCCGTCCTTGTCCTCAATCAGAAATCTTATCGAATCCCTTATCTCTGCCCCCAACCCTTTCAACCAAAAAAACAGGAAGAAAACAAAAAGAAAATCTGAAAGAATAATTAATTAAGGCCGTCGCCAAGAGTAGTTCGCGAGGAGTTCTCTAGATCTAGAGTCACAAAAGACTTTAAAATACGGTATCCCTAGCGCAAAAACCTTGGGGAACGTATGTTCTGATAACATCATTCTTCTCAAATTCTATATAAAAAAATATCTAGGTTTATTCGAATCGGCAATACAAGCACTGTTAAATGCATAGTAAGACAGATTTTACAGTAAACTACTGTAACAGATACGGGGAGAGAGATACTACAGTAATATAATGTAAATGTTGTGCTAAGAAGAAAGGCAGGACAGTGAAGAACACAAATGATGTAAAGGCAAAGATTACAGTAAAGTATTGCAGGTGGTGTAATGGAAAAGAGATTACAGCACGGTGTTGTAAGATCTGTGATAATAGAAGCTTTACAGTAATGTTCCGTACAAATAATGGAGGTGTTAAATGCAAGACCTTACCGTAAAGCGATAGAGACAGCGCTTATTGGCTTCCCTGGCAGTGTCAAAGCCAGGTGTGGTGAATGTGGCGGTAGGATTGGCACTGCTCAAAGTCACATCCTCATTGCAGCCTGTGAACATAGCCAAGTGTGAGTTAGTCACTGGGCATGTACAGGTCACAGTCAGCTGACTTCAGATAGAATTAGATCGAATACTCGTCCTAAAAAGAAATTGTGGTTCAAATCCACATTCTGGTTTGTTGCTGTTGTGTAGTTATCAAATGCCCCCAAGCCCCCGTGAAATGTCACACAAAGGCAATAACTTAGAAAATAATTAAATAATATACTTATTATACAGTTACATAGGTAGACGAACATAGACAGACAGACAGACAGACAGACAGACAGACAGACAGACAGACAGACAGACCGACAGACAGACAGACAGACAGACAGATAGATAGATACATCAGGTAGATAACCCACCATATATAGGCGGTTGATAGTAACACTGAAATATTTGCAGCTCGTTGGCCAGTTTGTAAAACTGGGTTTAGAGCACCGTAGCCATTTTTGGTGTCCGTGAAAAAAATCGATCAATCCGTAGTAAGCTCGCATACCTGTGGAGGAAGGTGACAAAATAGAACATTATTAATATCTCAATCGGAGCAGCAGTTTCCCAGTGATGAATACTTCACAGAAACTGAGGGATGAGCACAGAACCGAAACCTCGTTTGGTAGAAAACAAATCCTGACTTTTAACCTCGTATTTTAATAGGGCTAGAGAGGCTCACGTCACAATGGTGGCAAGTGAATGCCATAAAACTCCACGAGGACGTTGCTATGTTAAACCTTTCCTGGTCAGGATTCAAACCCAGAACATTTTACATCTGGGCCTGGTCCTATAACCACAAGGCCACGGCGCTGGTTTAAAATATAATTATGTATTTAAAAAATTTTTTTGGCTACATACAACTTTTTCTCTTTGCCAATTTTTATCTTTGCTTTAAGCCTCGCTGCGACCTCACAGTTTTTCTGTGGTTTTTATATTTCGTCAGACAGGTCAGGTCAGAAAAATCTGCTACTGGTAACATGTATTCCAGTACAACCTGTTTCATGAACTGGTACGCTAGCATGGTATCAGTGGGCGTGCACCTGTCGGTGCAAACGGCCAGGGCGGAGGAGGTTTCATCTAACCCAACGGCCACATGCTAGGGCACAATGTGACCCTCACTACTTGAGTCCTTCATATTGGCCCCCGGTAGCGGTGTGGTCATAGGCTTGTTTGCCTAAATCACAGACGAAGAATTGAGCAAACTTCCCGGACGCAGCTTCGAAGCTGGCGGCAGCAGGCCAGTGGTTGATTGATAGGGCAGATGGCAATATACCGTCACTCTGGCCTGGATATCGTGACACAGAGCATCCACCAGTATTGGTGTTCTTTGGTTTGGGTCTTTCACCCTAGTCAGTTGGAACTGCGAGGCTGTGGAGTAGCCTACAGGCAGCCGGTCAGGCAATATGACTGTCCCTCTGGCATCCTCCTGCACCTGGATACATTTCCAGTCGTCTTGACCCTGTCTTGCCACTTGGATAAGTTGTGTCCAGGCGAGAGAGTGAGTCTGATGTTTGCGCAGCTCTTTCTCACTAAAAACAAATTCTTTGCGCCAGTCTTAACACTCACCTCGTCTTCTTTCATCTTTGTCTCGTCTTCTTTCCTCTCAAAATTCCAACGGCGATGGGCGAGTGCGGTGGCAGCAGGTTTGGATAGACTGGAAGCTGTTAGCACAGACCTACACGTTGGTGGCTGTGGGCTATGGTCGCTTCATCGTCGATTGAAGTGGAGGCGTGGGGAGGCAGCACCCACAGTAGCTGAGCAGCCTTATTTAAGGATAGCACTGCTCACCTCAACTGAGGAAGGGGCTAGAAAAGGTGCCCTAAAGAAAGCCCACTTCACATCACCCTGACTGGTATACCGCGACCAGTGGGGATCCCTTTTTGCGGTCGAAACAAAAAGAAATTCAGCTTACTCAGGCTAGGAGCCTGGAATATACGCACACTACAGGACAACTCAAACAACCCGGAAAGACGCACTGCACTTATTGCCATTGAGCTCAGCAGGTACAACCTGGACATAGTGGCACTCAGTGAGACCAGACTCCCTGATAGTGGCCAACTCAAAGAGCTCAGTGGTGGATACACCTTCCTCTGGAAAGGCAAGGGTGCAGTCGAACCGACACAGCATGGTGTTGGGTTTGCAATTAAAAATGACCTTGTCAGAAACTTGCAGTCCATGCCAATTGAAATAAATGACAGGCTAATGACACTCAGGATCCCAGTTGGGAAAAGCCAATCAGCCACCCTCATTAGCGCATATGCGCCCACCATGACAAACCCAGATGAAGCCAAAGACAAGTTCTATTCTGATCTAGAATATGTCATATGCTCTGTCCCGGCAGCTGATAAGCTGATTCTCTTGGGGGACTTCAATGCTAGGGTTGGCTGCGAAATCTCAGCGTGGCCAAATGTTTTGGGCCCTCATGGAGTTGGTTCATGCAATAACAATGGGTTGCGCTTACTTACTTTGTGCGCTGAATTTGGCCTGTTCATTACCAACACAAATTTTAGTCTCCCCGTGAGAAACAGAACGTCATGGATGCATCCCCGCTCAAAGCATTGGCATCTCATAGACTGTCATTGTGAGGAAGACTGACAGAAAGGATGTCCTTGTAACAAAGGCGATGTGTGGTGCCGAGTGTGGAACTGACCACAGACTCATTGTTTGCAAGCTCAGACTAACATTGAGGCGCAATAGACGCCCTCAAGGGAAAGCGCCACCTAAACGCCTAAATGTTTCAAAACTCTGCTCAGCTGAGAAACAGAGCGAGCTCTCATCAGAACTCTCCTCAAAATTGGATTGCGTGACTTTTGACCCTGAGAACATTGAACAGAGCTGGACTGACCTAAATACGACTGTACACTCTTGCGCCAGCAGCACAGTTGGTTTTCCTGTCCGCAAGCACCAGGACTGGTTCAATGATAATGATAATGAAATCAAAGTACTCATCAACGAAAAAAATAGTCTCATCCAAGCTCACTGCAGTGACCCCTCTTCCACAGCAAAAGCTGATGCACTGCGTGCATGTAAGGGTGTACTCCAGAAGAAGCTGAGGAAAATGAAAAATGACTGGCTTGAAGAGCGAGTAAGAGAAACTCAGAAATATGCCGACACAAACAACACTAGAAAGTTCTTTGAGAGCCTCCGAGCTGTGTTTGGACCATCCCGCTCTGGCACTACGCCACTTCTTGCGTCAGATGGTTCAACACGCATTGTTGAATTGAATGCCATAATTCAACGTTGGGCAGAACATTTCGGAGGTGTGCTAAATCGGCCATCAAATATAAATACTGAGTCCATTGACCGCCTCCCTCAGACTCCTATTAATGCAGCTCTTGCCAAGCCATTCACAGCAAATGAGACCCGAACTGCCACAAATCAGATGTCCTTTAACAAATCACCAGGCGTGGATTCAATTCCTGCTGAGGTGTATGCCTTCGGTGGAGAAAAGCTTATTGAAAGGTTAACCGAGTTGTTCAATCATATGTTGAAAGCAGGGAAGCTGCCACAGGACTTCAAAGATGCTTCAATCATCCATCTGTACAAAAACAAAGGGGACAGCCAAGTCTGTGACAACCATCGGGGAATCTCTCTACTTTCAATTGCTGGCAAAATATTGGCAAGAATGCTTCTGAATCGCCTTCTTGATCACCTCTCGTCAAATGACTTGCTTCCCGAGAGCCAATGTGGCTTTCGTAAAGAGAGGGGAACGGCGGATATGATTTTTGCTGCCAGACAGATTCAGGAAAAATGCATGGAACAAAATAAAGCGCTGTATATCACATTTGTTGACCTCACAAAAGCATTTGACACAGTGTGCCGTGAAGGCCTCTGGAAAATCTTGGCGAAGTTTGGGTGTCCACCCGAATTCATCACAATAGTGCGCCAGTTTCATGATGGCATGCAAGCTGCAGTCAAAAGCAACGGCAGTGTTTCAGAGCCCTTTGCTGTCACAAATGGGGTAAAACAGGGTTGTGTCTTAGCCCCAACTCTGTTCAGCATCATGTTCTCTGCAATCCTACAAGAAGCCTTTAGCTCTCCTCCTCAAGGGGTAAGCATCAAGTACCGAACTGATGGCAGTCTATTCAACCTCAGGAGACTTCAGGCAAAAACCAAAACCAAAAGTACTCAAGTCTGTGACCTACTATTTGCTGATGATTGTGCACTTCTGGCACACGATGAGGATAGCAGGCAAAACTGTGTTGATAAGTTCTCTAGTGCCTGTGACAACTTTGGCCTCACAATAAGCACTAAGAAGACGGAAGTGCTCCATCAGCCTACTCCAGACGACAAGTATCCTGTGACCCCAAATATCAAAGTCCATGACAGTCTTCTGAAGGTGTCGGAGAACTTCACCTATCTTGGCAGTACACTGTCTTCCGCGGCTCGTGTTGATACTGAAATTCTCTCAAGAATCAGCAAAGCCAGCTCTGCATTTGGCAGGCTTCGAAAGAGAGTATGGGATGTCGCCGGCATTCGCACAGACACTAAGCTGAAAGTGTACAATGCTGTGGTCCTTCCCACCCTACTCTATGGGGCTGAAACCTGGACAGTGTACCAATCGCATGCCAGAAAGCTAAATCACTTTCATCTGGCCTGCCTTAGAAAGATCCTAAGGATCAAATGGCAGGATAAAATTCCAGACACTGAGGTCCTCAATCGTGCCAAGGAATTGAGCATCTTCTGCCACCTGAAAACAATTCAGCTACGTTGGGCAGGACATGTTGTCAGAATGCCCGACTCCAGACTCCCTACGCAAATCTTCTTCTCTGAGCTCTCCAATGGAACGAGGAATGTTGGGGCCCCAAAGAGACGTTACAAAGACACTCTCAAGCAATCACTGAAGGCCTTTGCCATTGATGTGAGTGAGTGGGAAAAGCTCTCGCTTGATCGTGCAAATTGGAGGGCGGCCCTTACCAGAGGCAGCAAAGCATGGGAAGCTGACAGAGTCCAGCAGGCTATCAAAAAAAGAGAACGGCGCAAGAAAAGGCCCAGTGGTACTGAACCAACGGAGCACTCTAGTCATTTATGCGGAAGGGTCTGCAGGGCAAAAATAGGACTTATCAGTCACATGAGAAGCCATAAGTCATGAAAGAACAGTCTTTCCATTCTGTCCTCTGTGTCCTTTAGTTCTCTTTATTGTCCATGTGTTGAAATTCTCAACAATTTCTGTTCTTTATTCCTCTGGTGTTGTTAAGGTCATCATCATACCTGATGGACGAACTATTATTATATTTCGTCAATTTAAATCTTTTCCGTTAGAAGTTACTTGAAAGTTATTATTGACCATCTCTCATACTGAAAAATATGAAGTGCAAACCAAACCGCCAAACTCGGTTTTCATGTGTACTGGAAGGGGGGTGTACGGAAAACAATGTTTTCATGTGTACAAAAACTCCATTAATTCTGTACACATGGAAAAACACAACCGTACCCGTTTCCGTACACATGGAAACACGGCTTAACTCTCCAGAACAGAATAGATTAATGTTTGTTTGCTGGCGATTACAAGGAATAGTATTGTTTCATACAGATAACTAGAATAGGAAATAACCGGTGTAGTCTTCAAAATCTCTACACTGATCCTGAATAAAATGAACAAAAAAGCGAGTTGGAAAGAAAGCAAAGGAAAAGCCATGTTCTGTTCACCGTCAGTAGATGTTTTTTCTTTTTTCTGTTGTCGTGGCTATTTGAATTTTCCTTGTGGAAAAGAACAGAAACATAAGTTAAATACACACACACCGAGAGAGAGAGAGAGAGAGAGAGAGAGAGAGAGAGACAGAGAGACACACACACACAGACAGGGACAAAGAGATGGACAGAGAGAATGAGAAAGAGAGGCAGAGAGAGAGAGAGAGAGAGAGAGAGAGAGAGGCCGAAAGAGAGAGTGAGAGAGAGAAAATGAGAGACAGTGAGTGCGAAGAGAAAGATCAAGAGAGTGAGTGAGGGAGAGAGAGAGAGAGAGAGAGAGAGAGAGAGAGAGAGAGAGAAAGAGAGAGAGAGAGAGAGAGAGAGGAGAGACGGAAAGAGAAAGAGAGAAAAGCTTAGAGCAGCAGTCCAGTGGTAACCTTCACACACACCCAGAAATATATTTTTCAACGACAAAAGTCAGCAACAAATTAATACCAATAACATAAAACATTGAATTCTAATAGGAAAATAAAATGTACATTACCCCTTATATGTGGGCAGTCGCCTTTGGCCAGGAAGCGGAAAGGTTTGTCATTGGGTAAGTCCAGTGGCCACTCCCTGTCCTCTGTTTTCTTACAACACAGCCGCATCTTGATGAGGTCACCATCCACAGTCAGGTCGCCATAGCTACCATTGGTCTGCACGGGGGCCCAGGACTTGAATTCTAGTGTGTAGTCCAGGAACGCTGAAACAGCAGCAACAATATTCACGCTCAAACATAACTGACCGACACACAGACAGAAATTTCAAACATGGACGAGACAAAAACTACGACTGATTTCTTGTTTAACCTTATCCGCGCCGAGTGTCACAAATCCCAGACTGGGAGATGTAATAGTTTATGACAGGACGACAATCACGAACAAACAAGTTTAACACTTAACAAAACAACCCATCAGACTCACACATTTATTAAACATAATTATACATATAATAGCGCAATTACATACATTATATTATTGAAATGAACTGCCGTACAACGGCCTTATTCTCACACACACTCTCCCTCGGATCCACAATCCGGTAGTTACTCCTAAAGGCACTTCGGCCTCAGCCTCTCCCCTCAGGGTCTTAATAGCACATTAATAATTTACTGGCACCGCAGTCTCTCAATATCACCTTCCTATTGTCATACAACTTGTCAGTTCACTTGCCCATCATCATGGCAATAATATAGTATCTCATTCACTCTCATATCTACGTCCCTGTCCGTGGCCTGACTGCCACGACTTTATGTGCTTCCCTGTCCTGCACTGACAGCCTCACTTCTGGCCTATGTGTGGCCTCCGGCCCTATGCTGGCCTATCCCCTGTGCTCATCGAGGTGGCTCTGCGGCCCGTCCTCGACACCTACAAGAATAACATTACATTGGTATAATACCCTACCATTTCTATTCACTCCACCTCTCCTTACAATCCCTGAAGCGTACACACACTAGTTCACCTTTCACTCACCACACATCTTACGGTAACACACCTCCATCGGAGTACACACTACTCACTCGCGCTACAAATCCATGAACTCACTTTCATCTATCGCTCATGGCGCACATTGCTATATCCAATATCAAGGACTTCCACATTCCTCACATATACTTATTTACATCATGGTAATAGACGAATATAATATAATACATCAATCATAATAATCAATCAACGTTCTACATACCAGTCATTACTGGAAAGACTCTTCCACTAGTCTTCTCGACTGCTCCCTTTATGTCCGCCCGATGGGCTCTTATTCACAGGTCCGATCCGTAGGACCTTCTAACTTGCAGTGATAGTAATACCGCGCTTTCGCCTCATTCAGACCCCCCCACTACTCACAACAGCACGCTTAACTTGCTGTCTACTGTGAGCCCTTCTTACTCTACACCCGCTCTGTAGCAATCCCCTTAATTGCACTCACTCCACTCGTGACATCATCCCCCACCCCAAAAAAATTAATGCAATTAATTTCAAATCGCATCAAGATGACTGTCAACGAGTGAGCGTGAGCAATACCTACACTAAAAAAAATGACCTAGCAGTTCCCCTAGTATATAAAATACCGAAATCAGGGGAAAATATGGGGATCAATATGGCCTGAAATATGCATATATGTGTCACATCATGAATAGCTAACTAACCACCATCCTTAATACAGAATCAAAAACCATTCAACCTATCAACCATTCTTCATATCATATTTATAATGTCAATATTTTAAAGTCGACTCATTCACACAGATCCTGTCAATGTTCCTGTCCTCCGATGTATAAGCTCCTGAAATCTTCCCCTAGGCTCGACTAAGGTAGTCGGCGATATGATTGCTGGTTCCTGGAATTGGTTGAATAACGAAGGTATACGGCTGCAAAGCCAATGCCCATCTAGACAAGCGTGGGCTGGACGAACGATTCTTCGACAAAAATGTCAGCGGCTTGTGGTCTGTCTGGATACAAAATTCTCGTCCCATGAGATAACGTCCTAGTTTCTGGACGGACCAGACAATGGCAAGACACTCACGCTCTATCACAGAATACTTTCTTTCTCTCTGCAATAACTTCCTACTGACATAACATACAGGATGGAGACATTCGTTCTTCTCCTGTAGAAGACAAGCGCCGACACCAGAGTCCGACGCATCCGTTCTGAGGATAAAATTAGATCGAAAATCGGGTAATATCAGAATGGGTGACGATGATAATGCTGTCACCAAATTATCAAATGCTGTCTGACATTCAGACGTCCACTGGACCTTATCGGGTTGTCCCTTCTTAGTAAGGTCAGTAAGAGAAGATGACAAGGAGGAAAAATTTGGAATGAACTTTCTGTAATAATTTAAAATTCCCACTAAGCTTCTGACTTGTTTCTTTGTTTTAGGGATTTGCAACCCTACTAACTTGTCAATTTTTGTTACTTCAGGTTTCTGAACACCTCTACCCATGATATGTCCTAAGAATATTATCTCTGGACATGCCAAATCCATCTTTGCGGGTTTAGCAGTTAGCCCAAACTGGCGTAATCGTTGAAAAATTACTGTTAGTGTCTGAATATGATCAGACCATGTCGACGTATGACATGCTATATCGTCAAAGAATGACACGACATTAGGTATGTCCTTCAACACTAGTCTCATTAATCGTGCAAACGTCGCTGGCGCGTTCACCAACCCAAATGGCATGACCTTAAATTGGAATAATCCAATGGGCGTTTGGAACGCCGTGTATTGTTTAGATTCCTCAGTAAGCGGGATTTCCCAATAACCTTTCGTTAAATCTATCTTGGAAAACCACGTGGACCCGGCCAATGAAGCTATTAATTCCTCCTGAAACGGAATAGGCTCCCTATCGCCCACCGTAATAGTGTTCAATCTTCGAAAATCAATACAGAACCGCACCGATCCATCAAGTTTTTTCACGAGGACGATGGCTGATGAATACGGCGATGTTGATGGTTCTATCACATCTAACTTCAACATTGACTCAACTTCCTTTATGACTCTATCTCTCGAAGAAAAAGGCAGCGGATACGGTCTAAGAAATACTGGCTTATCCGAAGTCAACTTTATTTGGTGCTGGATCACCGTAGTGCGACCCGGCAAATCCGTAACAACGTCCGGGAATGACGCTAACAGGGTCTCAAGTTCCCTACTCCTTGAACTCGTAAGGTCAGGGTTAATTTTAACGTCCCTGTAACCTTGTGTCGGAGTTAACTCCGGCAATTGAATTTGTAACTCTTCCTGCGCCTCGGTGTCGCTTACGTCACCGTCCAACTGGTCTACGACCCCTGTACAAGCAGTAGAGAAGACAGTCTCCTCTGGTCTTGTCTGTGCACACAGATACTGTGGTCTCTCATAAAATCTCTGTAGCATATTAACATGGAAAACCTTACTCGTTCCATCAATGTGGATAGCGTAATCTACCTTTGAAACAACTCGCTCAATAACATAAGGACCTTTCCATGTCATCAATAACTTATTATGGTCCGTAGGTAACAACAACAGAACCTTGTCTCCTGGCTTAAAAATTCTCAGTTTGGAACCTCTATCTTTATAGTCTTTTGCTCTTTTCGAAGCGATACCAGAAGCTTCTTCTGCTATAGTGCGCGCTGAAGATAATCTTTCTCTTAAATCAACAAGGTCTATCGAAACCTTTTTAACCGGCTCCGAAACCGTGGGGATCTTTTGACGAGGAGCCTGGGGTGAACGACCCTTATGCGTCGTCTTTTGGCACGCACTGCACGTCTTACAATATAAACGTACATCTCTGTATACTGACGGCCAATAAAAATCTTTCAGAACTCTCTCCTTGGTTCTAGTACTTCCCATATGATGCGCTAATGGGACATCATGGGCCAGACGCAATACTGTAGCAATCAACGACCGTGGCACGACGACCTGCTTTTGAACGGAAGCCACTGTGACGTACATACGGAACAGAATGCCCCCCTGGACAAAAAAAGAAGATGACCCGTTCCTATATTTCCTCGTTTTCTCGGTTCGCGCTTCCCCAAAACATGGGTTTAATGATGGGTCCTCCCTTTGTAATCTCGCCAAGCGCTCTGGCGTGATATCTAGGTTGACCGCTGGCGTCGCCAAAGGTCTAATCTTATCTTTATCAGCTACCCGTCGACGTGTTTCGACCGCGGCGCAAAAGTCAATACCTTTTGATTGCGACCATGCTTGCACGTTCTCATCGGAAGGGGAAACCACCCGTGATACATTCCCAATGATGAGCTGGGCGCCTGGAAAACAACCAACGACTGCTTCGACTTCCCCGCTAAGGAAAGGTGTATCTATCACTATTCTTGCCATGGGTAATTTCTCAATGGCCCCCGAAAATTGGGTGCACGGGACAGTCTCACCTGTAAGCTGTGAATCCCGAATGCAGTCTCTATGCACTCCCACAACGGTAGATCCTGTATCTCGTAAAACCGAGACCGGTTCGTCCCCAACAAACCCCGGGTAAACCCTAAGACCACCTCCTGTATGACATGAATTTATAACGGGGATCTTTCTCCCACAAGGTAAAACACCGGAAGATAATAACTTCTCACAACTGGGACACTTAGAATACTGTCCGCCTCCGTTGTCCGATGTAACACACGCAGCCGCATGATGAAATTTATTTGGGGAACATGGACTGGAGCTACTGTCCACGTTCGCCGCTATCCTACCTGCAGGGCAGTTCACGCTGATGTGATCTGCTCTTCCGCAGTTCCAACACTTCGCGGCCCTACACTCGCGTGAAAAGTGACCAACGCGTCCGCAAGTCCAACATTCCGCTCCCTGTGCTGTACTAGGCCTGGGTCCCCGTGACCCATCGCGACCGGAACTAGAGTCCCTATGCCGTCGGTCATCGGCAAAGGTCACAATTCGCCCCCGGCCATTACCGCGACCTAGCCCTCCTGCTCGGTCAAACTTACCGGATCCATATGCCGGTGATTGGTGATAGCCCCTACGCTGCCCCTGGGCTTGCCCGCTATAGGCACCACGCTGACGCGACCTGTCCCTAAGTCCTGCCGGCGACCCCTCGACAACGGCGACGTACCCAGCATCTTGGACGTACGCCCTGGCGACTGGTTTGGACGGATGTGCCGTACGGTATGCTTCCGCCAACTTAGACGCCTCCTGCACCGTCGCGGGTTCGTTCTCTTTCAGGAAAGCCACCAGATCTTTGTGGCACGACGCGTACAGCTGGTCACGGATCATTAGGTCTTTCAGTTTAGCGAAATCCGTGCCCACATGCGCCAAGTCTACCCAGTTCGCGAAATACTCCGTTAGTCTCGCGACGAAGGCAGCAAAGTCCTCCCTGGTATCTGCGCGTGCTCGCCTAAACTGCTCCCGGAAGTATTCCTCGGTACGCGCAAATCGGCGAAGCAGCAAAGCCTTCAGCTTATCGTAATCTTGCACGTCTTCGCGCTGTAGCTCTTTAAAGTAGGTTAACGCTCGCCCCTGCAATAGCGATGCCAGGTACGTGGCCCATAATTCCTTATTTTCCCCCCATTGCAATTGTGCGTTCAGTTCGAACCTGTAAAGGAAGGCGTCTATGTCGTCCTTCCGGTCGTCGAACGTAGGGAGCTTAATCCTAACGCCACCTTTATTGTGTACCTGCCGCTCAACTGTTTCTGTTGGCGTATTCTTTTTGATTTCCAACTCCGCTATTCTTATTCGCGCCTCTCTCTCCTGCTGCTTATCTTCTAACTCCTTTAACTTAAACTCCCTTTCCTGCTCCTGAGCCTTTTTTTCCTGAGCCTCTTTTTCCTGCTCTCTATCCTTAGCACGCTCATCGCGCAATTCTGCCTGCTGTTCTTTAATCCAGCCGCGTAGCTCTTCTCCCTCCAGGCCAAGTTCCTTACCCAACTTCATTAGTTGTTGGAGTTCCGCCATTTCACAGATTTATGGTTATGGTATCTATTATAAGACGGCCAACCTGTCGGTATGATCACTAACGATACGACCAGAGACCTGAGATCACACCAGATATAACAATACCCAATTGTCTCAAATACAATTCAGAAATTTACGTACTTCCTAACTAATTCTATATTTATAAAATGTATTGCCCTATTAATAATAAAAATGAGTAGAAAAGACAATAATAAGGAAATTCAGTAGAAGGACCACAAGTACGTCAAGGACAACGAACCAGACTAGGACAAAGCTTCTACAAAAAAAAACTATAATGGAAAAAAAATGCAACCTACTACGCCGATTACACTACACGGTACAAACAAGAACAGAGTCTGAAAAAAAAGAACGTATCTACAGATAGGGAGGAGAAGGACAAGAGAAACGTCTTCCTAAAACAACGAGGAAGATAGAACGCTACAATCTAAACAAAAATACAGGTCCCTACAGAACTGTTCGCTGTGCTGAACGAAGTTCCAAATTTAGCCCACCTCCCGAAGAGGACAAACCAAGTTCACCACAGCAAACCCGCGCCACCGCCCGTACAACCTATAACGACAACAAAAACAGCAAAAACAGGGAAAAAGACAGATTAAAGGAACAGCCCACAATCCAGGGCACAAAAATTTTGACTTTTACTTAACTTTCAAATTTTGAGTTTAACTCCTCCCCTTAATCGGAGCTCTGGCCGCTTGACTCCTCAGGCTGGCACACACACTCTGCAGAAATTTAAGTACACATTAATACATAGTCATCAAAATACATGCATCAATACATATTATAATTCATAAACATACATAAATCATATCATCGTGAAATTTCCATTCATCCCACGAACAAAGACAACAGCATGAATTCCTAGCACAACAGAAAAACAACTAGATATAACGAATACACAATGTCAAAATGACCACAGGCAAACAGGACGAGCCCCCAGTGTCACAACGGACGAGCCCCCAGTGTCACAACGGACGAGCCCCCAGTGTCACAAATCCCAGACTGGGAGATGTAATAGTTTATGACAGGACGACAATCACGAACAAACAAGTTTAACACTTAACAAAACAACCCATCAGACTCACACATTTATTAAACATAATTATACATATAATAGCGCAATTACATACATTATATTATTGAAATGAACTGCCGTACAACGGCCTTATTCTCACACACACTCTCCCTCGGATCCACAATCCGGTAGTTACTCCTAAAGGCACTTCGGCCTCAGCCTCTCCCCTCAGGGTCTTAATAGCACATTAATAATTTACTGGCACCGCAGTCTCTCAATATCACCTTCCTATTGTCATACAACTTGTCAGTTCACTTGCCCATCATCATGGCAATAATATAGTATCTCATTCACTCTCATATCTACGTCCCTGTCCGTGGCCTGACTGCCACGACTTTATGTGCTTCCCTGTCCTGCACTGACAGCCTCACTTCTGGCCTATGTGTGGCCTCCGGCCCTATGCTGGCCTATCCCCTGTGCTCATCGAGGTGGCTCTGCGGCCCGTCCTCGACACCTACAAGAATAACATTACATTGGTATAATACCCTACCATTTCTATTCACTCCACCTCTCCTTACAATCCCTGAAGCGTACACACACTAGTTCACCTTTCACTCACCACACATCTTACGGTAACACACCTCCATCGGAGTACACACTACTCACTCGCGCTACAAATCCATGAACTCACTTTCATCTATCGCTCATGGCGCACATTGCTATATCCAATATCAAGGACTTCCACATTCCTCACATATACTTATTTACATCATGGTAATAGACGTGACACGAGTGGAGTGAGTGCAATTAAGGGGATTGCTACAGAGCGGGTGTAGAGTAAGAAGGACTCACAGTAGACAGCAAGTTAAGCGTGCTGTTGTGAGTAGTGGGGGGGGGGGGTCTGAATGAGGCGAAAGCGCTGTATAACTATCACTGCAAGTTAGAAGGTCCGACGGAGCGGACCTGTGAATAAGAGCCCAGCGGGCGGACATAAGTGAAAGCAGTCGGGAGACGGATGAGTGTTGTTCCAGTAATGACTGGTATGTAGAACGTTGATTGATTATTATGATTGATGTATTATATTATATTCGTCTATTACCATGATGTGAATAAGTATATGTGAGGAATGTGGAAGTCCTTGATATTGGATATAGCAATGTGCGCCATGAGCGATAGATGAAAGTGAGTTCATGGATTTGTAGCGCGAGTGAGTAGTGTGTACTCCGATGGAAGTGTGTTACCGTAAGATGTGTGGTGAGTGAAAGGTGAACTAGTGTGTGTACGCTTCATGGATTGTAAGGAGAGGTGGAGTGAATAGAAATGGTAGGGTATTATACCAATGATATGTTATTCTTGTAGGTGTCGGGGACGGGCCGAAGAGCCACCTCGATGAGCACATGTGATAGGCCAGCATAGGGCCGGAGGCTGCACATAGGCCAGAAGTGAGGCTGTCAGTGTAGGACAGTAGAGGCACATAAAGTCGTGGCAGTCAGGCCACGGACAGGGACGTAGATATGAGAGTGAATGAGATACTATATTGTTGCCATGTTGATAGGCTAGTGAACTGATACTATGTTGTTGCCATGTTGATGGCTATGGAAATAATAATGTGTTATTGCCCTGTGGAGATGCGAGTGGAATATTAAGGGGTATGACAATAGAAAGGTGATATTGAGAGACGGCGGTGCCAGTGAATTACTAATGTGCTATTAAGACCCTGAGGGGAGAGGCTGAGGCCGAAGTGCCTTTAGGAGTAACTACCGGATTGTGGATCCGAGGGAGAGTGTGTGTGAGAATAAGGCCGTTGTACGGCAGTTCATTTCAATAATATAATGTATGTAATTGCGCTATTATATGTATAATTATGTTTAATAAATGTGTGAGTCTGATGGGTTGTTTTGTTAAGTGTTAAACTTGTTTGTTCGTGATTGTCGTCCTGTCATAAACTATTACATCTCCCAGTCTGGGATTTGTGACAAGACGAATATAATATAATACATCAATCATAATAATCAATCAACGTTCTACATACCAGTCATTACTGGAAAGACTCTTCCACCAGTCTTCTCGACTGCTCCCTTTATGTCCGCCCGATGGGCTCTTATTCACAGGTCCGATCCGTAGGACCTTCTAACTTGCAGTCATAGTAATACCGCGCTTTCGCCTCATTCAGACCCCCCCACTACTCACAACAGCACGCTTAACTTGCTGTCTACTGTGAGCCCTTCTTACTCTACACCCGCTCTGTAGCAATCCCCTTAATTGCACTCACTCCACTCGTGACACCGAGGGTACAGGAAAACTGGCGTCAGTTAACAAATTAAAGAAAAAAGAAGACTGACACAAAAACATACAGGCAGACAAGCAGGCATACAGAATATAGATACAACGATTATAATAACGATTATATATAACGATTATATAACGATTAATATGAGTATGACAGATGGAAAAGAAAACCTATTCTGAACATACGAGCGTAAATTCTTGCATATTTAAAGGAGAAAACAAACCAAACTGGCAAACATTCAAATCTATAACGAAACAGACGAGGTTGATCAGAAAAAAAAAACAACAAAAAAACTGACAGACACACAGAGAGAAATTTCCAGTTTGAAAAATACAGATACGGAAAAAATTCACCCAGTTCGACCACTATAAGAAAAACAGAAGGAACCAATAGACAAATAGCAAAAATGATACAGTAAAAAAATTTTTTTTTTTAATAGATCGACCGGTGCGCACGCGCACAGAACACCAGCAGACTACAGAAAAACACAATACGAATTAATTATTTCATATTATGAAGAAATCGAGTGAAAAGAGCGATAATTCATCAAAATTTGCACATAAGTAAAAGAAAAAATGGCCAGCCGATTCACAACGAATTGAATGAAAGGGGAACTTTCAAAAACAGGATTTACAATCAATTTCAACAAACTTTCCAAGACGTGAAAGAATACTCACCCCCACCGCAATCATGACCCTGGGGTTTAAAGATACAGTAACGGCCCCCAGGGGGCCAGTCTTCCCGGTCGTAGCTGGCAGGAGCGTCTTTCACATAGCAGGGCATGTACATGGTCTTGTCCAGGTTAGGCATGGGTGCTGGACTGTCCAGCTGAAGAGTGGCATATTGTCCGGTGAAAGAGACCCAGCCGGGCTGTGTGTTGAAGCCCGTGGGACAGCTGTTGTCTGGACCACCGGCCAGCAGAACTGCAGGGGTGTCGGGCCAGGGCTGAGACTGACCTGAGGACAGAGGATCGGAAAAAAACAACAACTAATTGGAACTCTTAGGAGGAGGAGACTCAATGGAGGGCCCGCATTTTTGAGATCCTGAAGTTAGAACTGCTATGGGGTCTCTTCGTAACTAGCAATAGTACGGCAACATCCAACATTCACTTATCACAAAAGCTTATTCAGGATTAGGGTCCCTGAAACTTAAGCTTCATTAGTCTCATAGTGGGTTCCGCCACCGGCGAGACTACAGGAGATGTTCAGAGAGAGAGAGAAACCCGTCAAACCAGAGTTTTGGCTCTTGGCGTCCTTACCCTCTATAGCTGTAGCAGGAGTTTCCAGCCTAGAGTAAATTTTGCCTATCCAGGGTACGTATTGTCTGATATCCTCCCATGGTGTGGGAGTGTGTCTGGTTCAGGTATACCGGTGTCTGTTTATCACTAGTTTATCATTATTAAATAGGTGAAATAAGATTGTTATGTGCTAGTATTCTTACTGTTATTCCAACTTACCATAATAAGTTTAAAACCAGTAGTTTCCCATTGCTTTATTAAGACTCAAGTTACTGAACGAAGTACAGGGTGGGTGGGCAAGTAAATTTACTTTCCGGAAATTGCCATGGGTAAACGGGACAAAAAAAGGATGGGACTCACTACTGGCCTGTGGGGTCCTGGACACAACTGGGACCAGGACACAGACAGGACATGAATCTAGGTGTTCTCTCGCAGTCTTTTGGATGCTAGTTGTTTTAGTTTTGAGGAGCTCAGACTGAGATGCTATTTGGGGTGTATTCATTCTGTACACGACTCATTGATCAGACATAACTAAATAGGCAAATAAGTTGGTACATAATTGGGAGAACAGATTGAAACAAAATCAATGAAGAAACAGACACCTACATAGGTGTAGTCGTATGTAGATAAGTAAAGGAATTCAAAATGAATAAATGGATATTGAAATAGGTAAGTGTGAAAACAGGTCGATAAACAGGTTAATGAATTCAAAGCTGCCTGTAAGGACTATCCAGGGGATCGGACCCAACTAAAATCTTTTATATCTGTCAGCAACTCAATTCTGCGTTGTCGGTCGTTGTCAAAGCCATTAGGTCATGTCAATATCAGCTGACAAGATTTGGTAGTTGTATTCCAACATTCCAAATAATTTGTTTCATTCTTTTTGCATCAAGCAATTATTGTGATGTAGACCAACCTCCACTGCAAGGCAACCATATTTAGAATAAAATTGCAACCATATTGAGAATAAAATTATCTGAAAATATTAAAAATTCGGAGAAAAGCAAGCTTTGTGACGTCGAATGAAACGAACACCTAGTCGTCCAAAGAAAGTGAGCTGACCTACCTGAGTTGACTAACGTCTGGCAGTTGGTCGCTGGGTCAAGCTCAGGTGGACAAACACACTGACAGACGCCCTTGTGATGGGTGTAGTAACCTGGACCACAGTCTGTTTCAGCGTTATCACAGAATACCTCTGTTGGAGAATACATCGGGAATTTCATTACTGAAGTCGTTTGAATTTTGGTGGAGAAAACTGGCGTATCTGCCTAGCGATACGAGAGTGAACAAATACAGGAATACTAGACAGTACGCGAAGTCTATGACAAAGTGCGAAAGATATTGGATTGTACATGACCTTCCCGTAACGTCTAGTATTTCCGTATTTCTACAGCACCCCATTGCACCACAAATACACCGTCTTCTCTCTCTGTCTTCTTGTTTTCATTCTCATCAAGGTCATGCATCTAACTCTGCTGAGACCCCCGACCTGTCTATGTTCATCATTGTAAATAATAGTAATACTAGAGAATGAAAACGTCGCATATCTTCGTCATCAAGATTTGTGCCAAATGGTGTTAGCAATTCAAGTTTTCCATTCCAGCAGGTCTTTATGACGGTAGTTAGAAATCGCCGTAACTGTCGACCTTCTATCCCATCTTGCTAGTCTGTCCAACATTTTCCCTCATTCCTTATCCATTTCTCTGTTTCCCTCCAACATTCCCGTACCTTGTCCTGACAAAGTTAAGGATTTACTATTGAAATTTCATTATTTTCAAGAGGAGTAATCTTCACTTTCCAGTGGCACTTTCAACAGTTACTGTGCATGGCTTTTATTCTTTCTTCTCACGGGCCACGGCATCTCTCTTGCTGGCTTTGATCTTTTATTCAGTATACTACACGTGAGTGCTGACCTTTTTTCCCAGTTGAAAATAACCAGTGTGTGTGTGTCCACAAGTACTCACCATTACATTTGTACAATTGGTTGAGCTCCTTGTAGATGGCCAGGTTTCCAGAGTAGGCGTACATACCTTGGAAGAAATCGCCTCGTATTGGCTGATAGGTCTCCATCTTGTTCTTGTTGAATGCCTTCAGGTTAGACAGATATCCAGATTAAAATAGATATTGGTTGCAGGTAAATCCCAAAACGCAAGGTTAGATATAGATATAAGACGAATAGACAGACATACCGACAGCTATACAGATAGACAGACAGACAGACAGATAGATAACTTACCCACTGAGCGTAGAGTACAGCCGAATGACTATCAAAACCAAAGTTGAGAAACTGGGATGGCGGATCCATGAGTGCGTAGGAGCCCATGCTTTCTGGGGGCAAATGAACGGAGAATGTAAAAGCAGTGGAAACGCTCCTGCCAGTCAGTTCTGATAATTCTTGTGCGGCAAAACAGTGCCGGGGGGGGGGGGGGAGGGGGGGGGGCACATGACTGGGAGAATGAATCTCCCATGATTGATAAAGTCATGGAGTTTAGGCGAGGGAGATGTTGTATTTTAGTTTCAGTTGTTTTGGTATTGCATCTGTAAGGACAGTATCGTCTCCCCGTTTTTTCGTTGTCTCTGTAGCTAAGGCTAGGGCCGAGTAGGTTAGAGTTAGAGCCAATGACAGATTCCTTGACGTGCTAGTTTAATCACTATTGTAAGGCTAGGTTAGAGCTGGCACCTCAGATGGTATGCCGGACACCAAACTGTCCACTGGCTCTATAAGTTAGTGGAAGGGTCATTTTTTTGTTTGTTTTTATGTGCAAGAGAAACTTAAATCTGACCTGGTATTATATTGTCTGGGAGAATAGTTAGATAGTTATTCCTGTTAGGTGATTGGTGGTCGTGTTGAACACCCAGGGAGTGCAGAATCTCGTGAGTGGCGATTTCCTGCAATAGAAAACACCTCATATCACTTTGATACACACTTATGGACAAATAAATTACATTTCCTCACTGCAAAGTACCAATAGAATTTGAAAATAAAAGAAGAAATTAAAAACAAAATCTTCGAGAAATCCTTCACAAAAGAGAGCAAGTTTAAAACATATCACACTGCGGTTTCTTTTACATACTGGTGATCTTTGGTAAAGAAATATTAACCCTTTCCGTATTGTACCCCAAAACTTTGAGCAAATGTGAACACTTTTGAAGAATTCCTTTATATCAATATGGACACTGCTAAAGCCCCGTAGAGGAAGGTCCACAAAGGCAAACTATTTCAAACCACTGCATTATAATATTTATTTTCTGAATATTACTAATTTTCTTTTACAGTGATTTATGATTTGCTGTAACTGTGTCTACGTTTCTAGTTAGTACTCAGAAATGCAGGAGTGGACAAAAGTAGCAAACAAAAAAAATGGCGAAGACGGGGCTCGATCCTGCGACCTCTGCAGCGACACCAACCATCTTGTCAGAAAGAAGAAAATTCGCTCAGTTCACAGCTCAGCCACCCCCGTCTCTCCAAAATAATAATAAAAACGAAGTGCATAACAGTACAATATGTTGTGCACACAATCCGATGACGTGGGCTGTGGTAGCTCTACCTGATTGGTCTAAAATGTAAACGCTCTTCTATGAATGAAGAAGATTCATTCACATTGTATGTTCTACGTCATCGAATTGTGTGCACACCACGTTGTACGGATATGCGCTTCCTGATAAAAAAGAGACGCTTGCAGACTAGGAAGAATATAAAACACTGGATGACTTACGAAGTGATGACACACGTTGATGCCACGGGCTGCAGTGCCGTTACCCGGACCCACTGGCGCTGCACACCTGGCGGGTGGGAGGTATACTTTAATACTGATGTGGACGGGTAATAGATCATATTGTATTGGTTGATAGTGTGTATGTGAGTGTTTGTGTCTGTGTGTGTGAGTGTGTGTATGCGTGTGTGATCTATGCACTGCGTTTGTGCATGACACTGTTGTCACGAGCAATATTGCTGACCCAAGTTTTACATCCTATGAAGGTCTGAGGCAATCTCTATTTTATTATTATATGGTGATTCGCCTTTATCAGATCTGAGAAAATGGAATTCCGTAATATCAAAATAGAATTGATTATCATGCAGATATCTCACACAATAGAACTGTTTATTATGGAAATATCCATCACAATAGAATTGTCTTTTATGGCAATGTCTGTCACATAGAGTTATTTATTATGGAAATGTTTATCGCAATATAATTGTTTGTAATGGAAATGTCTCACACAATAGAATTGTTTATTATGGAAATGTCTATCACAATTGAATTATCAACTATGGAAATGTTTATCACAATAGAATTGTTTATTATGGAAATATCTCACACAATAGAATTGTTTACTAAGAAAATGTCTATCAAAATAGAATTATCTATTATGGAAATGTCTATCACAATAAATTGTTTATTATGGAAATGTCTATCACAATAGAATTGTTTACCATGGAAATGTCTAACAAAATAGAATTATCCATTATAGAAATGTCTATCACAATAGAATTATTTACTATGGCAATCTCTAACACAGTACAGTTTGTTACCTCAACTCTCTAAGACTTACCCACTTCCTTCCTTCATCAACATGTAAGCATTTGTTTCATAACCATTTTCTGTGAACAAGGTCGGGTTACTCGGATCGTAGGTGTCAGTGACGTCATCAAACGTGACGCAGAGATGTCTAGAAATTTCTTTCAAAACTCTCCGTACCATATCCACAAAGCTTTGGCCTGGCAACAAAAGCAAAACACAAAAATAAGAAACGATCAAAGAGGTTGAACGAAAGATAAGACAAATGCACTTTACTTTGCCAAGTTCTGGACACAGTCAGAAGTTGCATTTTAAAACGGAAGTGTATATCCGTACAACATGTTTACCAAAAGCGCGACTGGTGAAGGTTTGCTGAAACAAAACTTGGTATGGTGTTCACGAATTTAAAATAACAACACATGGAATAGTCAGATGGACCTGGCGGCGTGAGGGTCTAGTCAGTTTGTGTCAATGGGCGGTAGTCAGATTGACTAATCAGGCGAAAATGGTTGGGGTAGCCATTGGTGATCGACGTACACTCAAGTATATTATTAGCGCAGATCACGCAATCTCCGAGCAGAAGTCGGATTGTTTTGCTGCTAAGCCGATTCATATTTAAAAAAAAACTATGCAAATTACCAATGTCAGTAATATAGTATTCCGCTGTGTTTTCTACGTCATCGAATTGTGTGTGTTGTACGGATATGCGCTTCCTTTTAAAACACTGAGATAGACAGGAAATAAAAGAATACAGAAAGGAAGAAAAAAGCTGATAAAAATCCCGCACATACAGAAAAAATATATCTACACAAACACATTTTAACACCCCAGGCCTCGCCCCCATTTCTCCTTGGAAAATTCAGAGTTTGTGAGAATTTGTTCTTGGGGGCGATTGTGATTGTGATTGATTGTGATGGTAATTTTTCATCCTCTGTTGCCGTAGAGCGTCGAGCGGAGATGCAATTGTTTTTTTTATGGTAGGCCAACTCTGCCGCTGTTTCAACTGAGATGTTGTTTCTCAGGTTTCCTTTGACTCCCCCAATCCATCTTTTGCGTGGTCTACCTCTTCCTTTCTAGCCTGAGAACTTGGTGTTGAAGGCTCTCGGGGCTGGTTGACTGGGTCGCATTCGTGACAGGTGGCCAAACCATTTAAGTCGTTGTTTTTCTATGAAATGCAGGCAGGATTCTGTGCCAATAGCTGCTCTTGAGGCCATAATTATTAAAAGTAACTTTTCTTGCTGTGAGTTCTTGTGAAAACTGCAGCCGAGTGATGAAAGTGTATACCGATGATACATAAGGGGCCTTAAGGGTTACGCAAGGATTGTCACTATTGCCCTAAAGGGTTAAGCAAGGATTGTCTCCATTGTCCTAAAGGGTGAAGCAAGGATTGTCTCCATTGTCCTAAAGGGTTAAGAAAGGATTGTCTACATTGTCCTATCTTCATCAATGTCACATGCACACTACAAAGAGAAATGAACATTAATAAACCATCCCTTCCCCCCTCACTCCACCCCCATCCTCTTAAAATCGTCCCTGCCCGTCTCCCCCCCCCCCCCCCCACGCATTCCTGTTCATGAACACGTAAATCCACCCAGACTAGAAGTTGAAGTTATCGAATACTCAGATCCTACCGTTTGCTATGTATGTAGCATCGAAAACAACAGGGATTCGATGCTGCCACGGGGTGTCCAAGATGTAAACCAGTCGCTTCCTCCTTGTGTCTGAGGTGATCTCGCGTGTGACAGTTACAATGTTGTCAGGCCTGGGGATATACAGACAGAATCACTGGCACGGTCAGTATCAGTCTGTGATAGGTAACACTGGCTCTCTCACCATGTGTTTATATAGATCCAGCTTCATGTACTAACGGTACTCTTCACTGGTCATCAGAAAAGAAAAACCAACAACAGTCTAGAGGGAAAAAATGGTCAAATGGCAAATGGAAAACGAAGAGACCCAACTTAGGGGGCAATAATAATAATAACAATAATAATAATAATGACAAAAT
>OZ007572.1:5369888-5414888 GCA_963931925.1 Onchidella celtica
CTCCCGTCTGTCTTTCCTTCTTTTAAATTATTTTAGTGTGTTTTCTCCCTTGTTCTCTCTGTCTCTCTCTGTGTCTCCCAGTCTCTCTCACTCATTCTCTCTCTTGTTCTCTGCCTCCTCTCTCTCTGTCTTTTCCTCTCTCTTTCTTTCTCTCGTGCGCTCTCTCTCTCTCTCTCTGTCTCTTCTCTCTCTCTCTCTTTCTTTCCCTTGCCCTCTCTCTCTTCTCTCTCTCTCTCTCTTTCTTTCTCTTGCCCTCTCTTCTCTCTCTCTCTTTCTTTCCCTTGCCCTCTCTCTCTTCTCTCTCTCTCTCTCTTTCTTTCCCTTGCCCTCTCTCTCTTCTCTCTTTCTTTCCCTTGCCCTCTCTCTCTTCTCTCTCTCTCTCTCTTTCTTTCCCTTGCCCTCTCTCTCTTCTCTCTCTCTCTCTTTCTTTCCCTTGCCCTCTCTCTCTTCTCTCTCTCTCTCTCTCTTTCTTTCCCTTGCCCTCTCTCTCTTCTCTCTCTCTCTCTCTTTCTTTCCCTTGCCCTCTCTCTCTTCTCTCTCTCTCTCTTTCTTGCCCTCGCCTTCTATCTCTCTTTTCTCTCTCTCCTTTTTTCTGTCACACTCTCTCTCTCTTCCCTCTCTCTCTCTCTTTCTTTCTCTTGCCCTCTCTCTCTCCCTCTGTTTCTTTCTCTGGCCTTCTCTCTCTCTCTCTCTCTTCTCTCTCTCTCGCTCACTCTCTCACTTTCGCTCACTCTCTCACTCTCATTATTTCTGTGAATTTGTCACCATCTTTAGGTGTTTGCCATTTTCCCGAGTTTTCTTTCTTTCCAGGTGAGCTCTAGCCCTGGTCTTCTCACACAAAAGAGGAAACCACAACAACTAAATGGAAACATTGAGCTTCCTGTCCAAGAACTGACAGACAAATAAGCTGGTTGTAAACACGTTTAATGTCACAAGGAACTGGCTCATCAATAAGTCATTCAAATTATCCCATAATTTCTCTGTTAATAGGACTGCACTGGCATTAAAATACTGAAGAAAGGTCATCCTGCTTGTTCAAATCATGTGATAATTAAAGTAAGCAAAAAATTTAAAGACCAGCCAAATTATTAAGGAAAATTAATAGATGAGATAGAATTTGACAGTCTGGTACTTACGACTTTTTTCACAGTTTCGGACAGCCTGTTGCCTCCCCTAGCCGAGGTGACGTGTAACACAATACACAGACACAAGATATACGTCAGCCTCATCTGTGGGGAGATAGGGTATTGGGGGGCGGGGTCAGCAACGAGAGGGGATGGAGAGAGAAATAGAGAGATCGTTAAGCGGAATGGATGGGTGGAAGGGTGGCTAGATGGATGGGTGAATGGATGGTTGGATTGTTTGATGTTGGATGGATTGGTGGATGGGTGGTTGGACGGATGGTTAGATGGATGGTTGGATGGATGGGTGGTGGATGGAATGATGAATGGGTGGTTGGCGGTGGACGGGTGGATGGATGGATGGTTGGATGGATGGATGGATGATGGATGGATGATGGATAGCTGAATGGATGGCTGGCTGGATCGATGGATGGGTGGATGGCTGGATGGATGATGGATGGATGATGGATAGCTGAATGGATGGCTGGCTGGATCGATGGATGGGTGGATGGCTGGATGGATGATAGATAGATGATGGATAGCTGAATGGATGGCTGGCTGGATCGATGGATTGGTGGATGGATGAATGGTTGGATGGATGGATGGTTGGATGGATCAGTGGTGGAAGAAACAAAGAACTGTAGTGAGTGGATTTGTGGATAAATGCTAGAGAGCTGGATGAAGGAATAGACCTGCGTTGATTGCATGACCTTGATTTGCAGTTTCGTAATAAAAGACACACGGAAATGTTCATACTAAAAGCTTCAGTTAAGTCGCTGCTGCGGAGAGTAAGACATTCACGATGTAAAATGTAGAGTAAAATCTATATATTTTGTGAAAAATATACCAAGATTTAGAGGATTTAAACGGTCATGGCTCTTAATCACAGATTTAAGACAAGAGATGTATCATATAACAGACGCATAAATCTTATACGTCAGTCACGGTCACCTTGCCTTCTGTATTCTGTCCAACTGGCGCTATGACACTACAGCGTAATTATCATTATTTAGGAATATTACAATTTTTATCTTGATCAAGCCTCACTGATTGCAAAAGGTTTCATAGTCATTTTACACAATTCCATGTTTTTTTGTTTTTTTTGGAATTAATTTATTCTTGTTTCCATATAAGTTTTTTATACTCATCTTCACGGAGGTCCATACTACGGAACTAGTTCTGGGACCAAAAACTCGATTAATATGACAAAGAAACTATTCAGATATAGCCACAAATTATGAGGTTGTAGAGTAAATATTGCACGCACAGACAAGCTATTATAATATGGTACATCACAAAGATAATTTACGCTTGTTTACATATTCATGTATTTTTTTTATTATTTATCTTTTTATTACCTATTTATTTTTGAATTAATGAATTTTTGTTTTTTATTTGTTTAGTTATTTATTTATCGTATAAACATTACAAAACCGAAGTATAAATATTCCATGTTCACGTTGCTTGGAATGGGTATGGATTATATTTATTTTATTGCCACTGGATTATATTGTAAAATTTTCTTTCATTCTTTCATCACCAATATTTTTCAGTCATTATAATACGACATCATGGGTACATTTAATTTCTGTATGTGGTTTCATCAGTTTACTGACCATTAAATATTCAAAAGCTTCATGTCTTTTAATTATGCAGAACTGTTGGCAAGTTTAACTACAGTATGATTCAAAATGCCACACGATTCTATAGTTGACAATAGAATGGTGACAATCTTCTTCTTCTTCAAGTGCCGGATCTGGGACAGACATCGACGATCATGGCTCGCCACTCATTCCTCCGCTCGGATGCTCTCAAAAAGCATTTATTGTCCTGGTTCTTTCAAAAGTAAATTCGTGCCCCGCCCACTCTCCAAGTTATATATTAAAGAATTTTCTCATGTTAGATTTCAATTTTGGTTTAATTAAATTTAATATTTGAACACAGTGCCCTAAATATACGTTGTTCTCTTTTTGTTTGGTAGCATTTCAACTTTGACAAATTTGAGGCAGGCATCTTTTCCCACATGCTCCGCGTATGTTGACTAACCACAGCTGATCGAGTGCACTCAGTTCTTGTCTAGTAAAGCCGCACATCGCTGCTGTCAGCATAAGATTTTAAAAAAAAATAAAAAAATCTGAATCCTGTTTTAATGTCTGCTTAATTCTTTCCACGCCAAGGCCATTTCCACAGTTGTGCCAAGAGTTTCTTGCTCGCGAAAAAATCAAAGCAAGGGTGAATCAGAAAATTGAGAATTTTACTACCTCAAATCATTGAAACCTAGATCTAAGTAGGCCTATGTTATATACAATCAATTTGAAGGAAAATGGATGAAGAAGCTGAAAACCACATAAAGAAGTGTATGATAGATAGGAATGTGAAGTACATGCAATAAAATCGGGCACAGTCATGCGAGACGAAACAAACCCCGGACTTGATATCGACGATAGATCGTGGGTGGGTTCAAACGCGGTCGGCCATAATTATCGACGATATACCGAGGATTGGCATGGAAAATGAAGAATTTCTTTTCTGTTGATGACCGTTTTGTGTCGTAAACGTAGTGCATTTTCTCCACGTAATTGTTAAAGTACTCTGATTTAATCTTTACGCCTAAGTCTGTCAAGGTTTAATTTTCCCTTTAGAAAATTTTGTCTATAAACGGAGTTAACTTACTTGAGATGATCAGTGGTTTACCTCCTGTAAAATGTAATAATTTAAGACAAATCTACGGAATCTTAAGAAGAGCATGAAACATAGTTACCTTTGCTGCTAGAACCTAAACCGCCCTGTCTGAAGGAGAAAGTTCTCATAGACCTCCTCAGACATTGTCAGCTTGAACGGACTTATATAGATAAACACTTACTGATATGTTAATCAGATATGAAAACTATTGGATCTGTGGATCAATTGCCTCCTCATCAGTATCTGCCAGACATACCTAAATAATTGTACATCTAATCCTGGAGATTGACACAGGAAAAGATGAAAACTGCAGGCCCGTAGGGTTTGCTTACAGCTTATTCTATCTATCTATCTATCTATCTATCTATCTATCTATCTATCTATCTATCTATCTATCTATCTATCTATCTATCTATCTATCTATCTATCTATCTATCTATCTATCTATCTATCTATCTATCTATCCATCTGTCTGTCTGCCTATCTGTCTGTCTGTCTGTCTGTCTGTCATCTATCTATCTATCTATCTATCTATCTATCTATCTATCTATCTATCTGTCTGTCTGTCTGTCTGTCTGTCTGTCTGTCTGTCTATCAGTCTGTCTATCTAGCAGCCTATCTGTGTGTTTGTCTGTCTCTCCGTTCATCTGCCTGTCTGTCTAATATATTGATGTTGGTGATAATGATGATCTACTGTTTGTCTTTCGTCTAGGCTATTCCATAGATGTCTTATTTCAGTATTGATATTGTTAATGGGAAGCAAAACTCAGTTGTGAACATTTCAAAAGAAACTAAAATGAAATGGTGTGTCTTAGTGTTGGGTTGGACTGAATTTCAAGAAGGACAGATTAGTAGCCCGCTGTTTTGAGTTTCGCTCGATACATAATTCTGTTGTCATGTTTTGACAATGTGGCCAGTGGTATCACCCAAGACACGGGCCATCGAGACGATTCAATTCGCCAAATTCCGTCCGCGGACATGTGCGCGTGTCATCCATGTCAACAATGCAACAATTCACACCACAAGAACAAAAAAGACTAGCATCACAGTGCTCTGTGAGTTGTGCTCACCATGTTTATACGCGCGCAAATTGTAGACATATATAGTGAAAGAAGGAATGGCCCGCCTCGGTATTCTGTGTCTCGGGTCCCACAAAATGGCAGCATGGGTTTCTTTAATTGGCCTCGCAAAGGTTGGGTTTCTCCGATGGTTTGAATACCTGTAGTCAGAACTGCATTGGAGCAGTGCATGGCGGCCAGAATCACATTTTCGATGGCATTGCGAAACAAAGACACATCAATAGGAAACTATCTTTTGAAAGTAAAGTAAAGGTAATTCTAAAAATGACAAGGCAACTCTGTCCTGATTTACGTTGCCAAGGACACAAGACACAGCTTCCAGCAGAGAGTATATAATAGAGAGAGGTTTCACTATTGGTCGATTTGCACTACGAGACACGGGAGGCTCTGCGAAACCATTGTCAGCCTGGAGCGGAAAGTAGGTCGCTGCGGTAAACAATATCCGTTTGTGCATTTCCACCTGGCAAAGGAGCTTACAAACGGCTCTAAATAGTTTCAGTCAGCCCAACAATATCAATAAACCACGGTAAACAGATATGCACACTATCTTTGGTGAAGAAGGTCTCCTTCAATTCTTCAATTTCGCGATTCTCTATACATCTATACTCTCTTCTTTCAGTTATTTGAAAGCTTGGGACTGTAATGTCGTAATACAGTAAAAAAAAAAAAAGAAAAAAAGACAAACTACGTTACGCCCCTTAACCCTGACATTACGCAGGGCCGTATAGTTACTCTCTATTATTAAAGTCCCACTAATCCTTTCTGAGTTATCGTTTATCGCACTGTAATATTGGCTCGTTAAATGCTCATGAAGACTCCCAAATCTGACATTTGTATCTGACGCACATCAAAACAGTTTGTGATAATTGGATGCAGGCCTATCCTAGTGGTTATTGGGGATGACGATCAATGTTTGGAAATTAACACTTGTTTGGAAATTAACACTTATTTTCCGCTCGTTTTTGTCTCGTTTTGTGGCGTAATTAGAGCGAGACTTTGTAGGCGGAAACGAGAGTGATTGTGTTACTGAATTGGTGGTAATTTCTTGTTTATTGTAGTGTAAACGTTATTGTCAATAGATGGCATTACGGATGGATGACTTGATGAATTGCATGCTGTCGGCAAACGATAAGCAAATACATAAGAGCGATAGAGAGAGAGAGAGAGAGAGAGACAGAGAGAGAGAGAGACAGAGAGAGAGAGAGGGAGAACGCGAGAGAGAGGATGGAGAAAGAGCGAGAAAGAGAGAAAAAGGGAGAAAATGAAAGAGAAAGAGACAGAAAATTAGAGAGAGAGAGAGAGAAAGAGAAAATTAGAGAGAGAGAAAGAGATACAGAAAAGTGGACAAAGAGTGACAGATAGAGTATTATCATTATTATTATTATTATTATTTTATATAGCGCATATCCATTTTTAAAATGCTCTATGCGCTTTACAGAAGAAACCTGTCAACCACAGAGCAGAATGGAGTTCCGGCGAAGCGCTCAACACACTACACTGCTTCTTTCTCTCTCACTATCTCGCCCACTCTCTCTCTCTATCTCTCTCTATCTCAGAGCAAATTGTGACGCAGCCTGTTAGGCGCAGTACACAACTCACAACAGTTCACAACTCACAACTCTATATACAAATAATATTTGAATATGTATTATAATAATATATATTTAGTAATGAATAACAAATCTTGTTGTTGCTGGTGGGGGGATGATGTGGATAAATTTTAATCTATTAATTTCAATTTTGCCCGGGCAGCGGCCTGTTCGGCCTGCTCTTTACGATTTCCAACTGCCAAGGTATCTTTAACGTGCGCAACGTGCACACGGGCCCTCCGAATTTTTTTGTCCTTATCCGAGAAGACTAGGTACTCGATAATTATTGAGGCAGAACAAAATTTTCTTGCCCTACGTTTTGATTCTACTCGAAGAAAATGCGTCTTTTTATCGCAGCTCAAAGTGGGGGAACACCTTTCTTCTTGTCTTCGACTCAGTTGGAACTCAAAATCAAAGAAAGCACTAAAAATACAGTGAACTTCAAGACCTTTTAAAATATGCCCATGTACACGAAGTCTTGTGCGTCTTTCTATGCGTAATGTGAAAGTGTGCAGAATTTAAGGGTCAGAAGTTAAAAAGTCTGTCATGCTTTCGTTTTCAGACTGTCAGAAACTGACAAAAGTCGTAAATTATCACAATGTCAAATTGGATGTCACCTATTTAATTTTGTGACATCTAGGCAATTAAGCAGTTTTCTGAATGACAGTGTAACATTCTTCTATTTCCTTTCTGACATGATGACAGATCTTGGATATGTCTTAAGTAGACATTTGTATTGATAATTATTCAAAGTAGCTATACATTATTCTGAAACAACCTGTATACTAACTGTGTACATTAGCTTGCCTATCAATATTTGTTATGAAAGACTTAGAACACAGGAAGACATCAAAGAAGAATACGAGATGCGAGCGTGAGAAAAGAAAATACAGTTTTTGTCAAATTCACTTCATTTTTGTGTTGAATTGAAAGACCTAACTTAGTAATTTTGAATGTAACAATAACTCATTTAGTCAAATTTTGCACGTGTGGTCCCCTTTGAGGCGGAGAGTCCCATTTGTATTAATAAATAATTCAAACTGGCTATACATTATTCGGATGCAGCCTGAACATCTACTGTGTACATTGGATTGCCTGTTAATATTTGTTACGAAAGACTTAGGGCAGATTATGATATCAAAAGAACCATTATGAGAAGGGAGAACATGAGAAGAGGAAAGCCAGCAAGATCAGGACGGCGAAATCAAGAAGACAGGGAATGCAGCAATTGAAAAAGAAATATACATACCAGAAGCCACGATAGAAATTACAAATAAAACAATGTTGGCTGAGGAGACCATTGCTCAGAATAAGAATTGACCCCCCCCCCCTTTTCCACCACCCCCTCAAAAAAAAAAATGAGACAAAGTTTAGTTGACAAACACAAATCACACGGCGTTCGCCGATGTTGAAGTTTAAGACGTCGCCAGTAAAGAAAAACACAACTTTGCGATTAGGTTTATATTTATGAGTTTTATTGTTTCCAGGTCAGTAATCCGTTAAAGTGTGATTGGCAGCCGGGGCGCAGGTTATGCATCTCCCAGGCTGAATCTTTTACGTTTCTTCAGGGCTGCGGAGAAAGAAGGAAATAATGAAATGATCAGTACTGATTTAGACATTCCAGGTACCCACACACATCCATCTCTCACAACTATATAAAGACATTCCAGACTCCCATACATCATCCGTCTATCAAAACCCAGAAAGAAATTCCAGACTTCCACACACATCCATCTATCAAAACCAAGACAGAAATTCCAGACTTCCACACACATCCATCTCTCAAAACCAAGAAAGACATTCCAGACTTCCACACACATCCATCTATCAAAACCAAGAAAGAAATTCCAGACTTCCACACAAATCCATCTCTCAAAACCAATAAAGACATTCCAGACTTCCACACACATCCATCTCTCAAAACCAAGAAAGACATTCCAGACTCCCAATGACACCCATCTCTCAAAACCAATAAAGACATTCCAGACTCCCAATGACACCCATCTCTCTAAACCAATAAAGACATTCCAGACTTCCAAAGACATCCATCTCTCAAAACCAAGAAAGACATTCCAGACTTCCACACACATCCATCTCTCAAAACCAAGAAAGACATTCCAGACTCCCAATGACACCCATCTCTCAAAACCAATAAAGAGATTCCAGACTTCCACACACATCCATCTATCCAAACCAATAAAGACATTCCAAACTTCCACACACATCCATCTCTCAAAACCAAGAAAGACATTCCAGACTCCCAAAGACACCCATCTCTCAAAACCAATAAAGACATGCCAGACTTCCACACACACCCATCACTCAAAACCAATAAAGACATTCCAGACTCCAACACACATCCATCTCTCAGAACTAATAAAGACATTCCAGACTTCCACACACTTCCATTTCTCAAAACTGATAAAGATATTTGAGACTCACACACACAAATCCATCACAAAGACATTCCATAATCCCATAACGATATATCGAAGAACTATTGATGACATTCCAGTTGAACACACCAATACATTTAAGAACAACTGAAAACGTTCTAATAGCTCACACCAATAGGTCTAAGAACTACTGAAGATATTCTAATTTACCACATCAATACATCAATAAAAAAAAACCAAAAAACTACTGAGGGCATTCTAGTTTCCCACACTAGTGCATTTAGGAAGCCATTTGAGGTTCTACACCAGTGGATCTCAACCGTCTTCAAGCAATCGCCCCTCTCTCTCCAGGCTCCAAATTGTCTTTCATCAGCTCTCCACCCCCCCCCCCCACACACACACCACCGCCCGTCAAAAACTCCTACCCAAAACCAACGGATACATTTCACAAGAAGACGGACCACACTCAAATTATGACAAAGTTTCTTTTCAAACCCTCGTTAATGGCACTAGGCCTCTTAATGATTCATTATAAAACAAAAAACATTTTTTATTAGATGCAATAAAAAAAGCAGGCCTATTCTGTAGCTAAAACCCATCTAGGGAGTTGAAGGCTGTTGAACAAGTCAGTGGCTGCCTTTCATTCGCCCCCAAATTGTCCTCCAATCATGTTTTTGCCCCTCTAGTGCCCCCTTTCATCGCTTTCACCTCCCTCACCGTCATCCTTTTCTTCATTTTCGACCCCTGAAAATGAAAATCGCCCCCGCCTCCCTCCCCAATATAGCCCACGTTGAGAACTACTCTTCTACACAATCTACATCTGTGTTAAAGACATTCTTGTAGAGTTCAAGTTCCTCTCTCCAGTGCATCTTAAAACCTCTGAAAACATTCTAATTTCTCACATCCAAAAACAATTTAAAGCATTCTAGTTTCTAACACGAATACACCTAAAAGCCATTGAAGACATTCTAGTTTCCAACAGCACTACATCTAAAACTATTGAAGACATTCTAGTTTCTAACACCAATACACCTAAAAGCCATTGAAGACATTCTAGTTTCTAACAGCACTATATCTAAAACTATTGAAGACATTCTAGTTTCTAACAGCACTACATCTAAAACTATTGAAGACATTCTCTCTCTCTCTCTCTCTCCTTGTCTCTCAGAAAGCCTGATACAATTCAGGAATGATCAACCACCCCAGAACACCTGACGCTATTCACCAAAATGTAACTTTAGATCACAATGGATAGATTTAACCGTCTGGCGACCAGGCGAAGATCCTCATATCCAAAACTTTTCTGAAACATGTTAACACTGAGCACTAAAAGGTTAAAGTATAGATTTTTCTATTCATCGGCTCAGTGCAAGAAGTGATTATCTGCATTGTCACAAAAAAGGAAATATTCACTTCATGCGCTGAACCGACATAACGATAGTCAAACTTTCATATTACCAATGGGTTCCATGCGGAAGGCGACAGACGGGATCGAGCATCTAACTTGTCCATCGTCAAAATGATGGTTTTGTACGTTAGAGATACTGCTCGTCTTGAAGCGAGGATTATTCATCAATTTGACGCTGGACCAGTTGCAGTCGTTGATGGAGATAGTGCCCCCGGCCTTTGAGAAGAGGCCTATGATGTCTCCCTCCTGGACAGGGATCTGGTCAGCAGCGGGCACTTTCAGTTCCCAGGGCCAGTCAGCCACACACACGACGTCGTTGTGTCCGATGTAGTCATAGCCGCCATTGCTGGTGCCCATTCAATTATAAAAACGCAGAGCATAAAGAAATGTATAAAGCCTAGAGCTTAAAGACGATTATTAACATGTAGAGCTTAAAGACGATTATTAAGATGTAGAGCTTAAAGACGATTATTAAGATGTAGAGCTTAAAGATGATTATTAAGACGTAGAGCTTAAAGATGATTATTACGATGTAGAGCTTAAAGACCATTATTAAGATGTAGAGCTTAAGATGATTATTAAGATGTACAGTCTAAAGATGATTACAAAGACGCAAAGCTTAAAGATATATAGAGGGGGGCACGGTGGTCTAGAGGCAGGGTGCTCGCCTCTCATGCCGAAGGTCCCGGGTTCGAATCCCGGTAGGTGTAGGCATGTTGGAATTTTAGGATTTTTCTCATATTTTCCTGTCCCTGATCCTATGGTAGGTAGTCTTCTTGCATAAGGACGAAAAACTCGGTGGGCCCTTGTGCACATTAAAGAAACCTTGGCAGTTGGAAATCGAAAAGAGTAGGCTGAACAGGCCGCAGCCCGAGCAAAATTAAATAAAATTTAAACCTACCACTCCCCCCTCCCCCCACCCACCCAACCCCGAAAAAAACAACAACCCGCCGACCGGTGCTGCACTGTGGCGACGACGTGTCTGCTCCGGTTGTAAATGAGCTGCAATGACACTAAGGCAAATTTCCCAGATGGGATTAAAGAGTTATTATACAAAATACAAATGTTCTTCAGCTTAATTTTGTATTACTATCATTACCAGGGTTTAGTGCTTGCTCATATACAAAGACATACAGTTTCACAATGGCTCTCATTTCTGTTTGGTTAATAGTTGATTGAGATACAAAACTGATACATCAGAATACTTCAACTATCTGTCTGCCCTACTCTCCGCTTTCCTTTCTTTTAACAAATGTCACATCTACTTTGGAAACTATTATCTCAAGTGTCAAGAAATATATTGGCCGGGTAAAGGATTCGAAGACCGGCAGCTCATTTTTTCAACAGAAGTTCATTCAGAGTAGGGGCGTTTTCGGAAATGTTCTTGAAAACCTGGAGCTGTCCCAAATCCTAACCGTAACCCTATTGTCAAAACAGAGCAGAGACGTCGGCGTACCATAGCTGTTTTAGCACAGATAATGATCGGTGGACGAACCGCAGGAAATCTGTTGAATCAACATACTATCTCAACAGCCGAAATAATCGCCCTTCATCTTTAATGCCGTATATCATGTCTGTCTGTTCCAAGTTATTAGTAAATTTAAAAAAAACACCCTAGAAAATTTCATGATGTCGCAACGGAACTTGGAACAAAGTTACAGGGAGAGGGGAGAGAGAGAGAGAGAGAGAGAGAGAGAGAGAGAGAGAGAGAGAGAGAGAGAGAGAGAGAGAGAGAGAGAGAGAGAGAGAGAGAGAGAGAGAGAGAGAGACAGAGAGAGAGACACACAGAGAGAGAGAGAGAGAGAGGGAGAAGAAGAAGAAGAAGGTTGTTTATTAATATTTTGGGTAAGAAACAATAATGAAACGTCACATGAATCCGAAAAGGACAATTGAAATAGAAAATTATAGAGAAGCGGCCCCGCTTTTGTTTTTGAAGATTTAAAACAAAAATTTTAATTCTGTTCCAATTGTACTAGATCTAGATCTAGTGTCTTTTTTGCTATCGAAGGTTTTTGCAGGCCGAGAGTTTGTGTTATTTTCCTTTTGCATTTCTGATTCATTGCAACATTTCTTTCTTGTTTCTTAAGTGGGGCTTTGTAATATACATACTTTTGCCATAGTTTAACCCCGTCTTTACGAAATGTATATTACTTATTTCTAATTGAGTCTGTCCATACATTTGGTGACATTTTCTTTACCAGAAAGACAAAATTTGTATAGATTTAATCTATACGAACAATCTAAGTGTTAACAAGCAAACACAAAATGGTGATGCCATTGAAGAAGATGGTTTCACTGACCTGTTTTTCCTGTAGACCAGGAAGTAAACCTTTCCTGGGTTGTCGCAGTAGTAGAACCATTTGGTGATCTTACCATCAAAGGGGACTCTGTTGGATACACGTGTAATAAAACATCTTCAGTAAACCACTGATGTAAGAACCGTAATGTTTGGACACAATGATATGGTGCTACCAAGGCAAACAGATTCATAATGAATCAGTTTAAATAATTGAATTATTTGTACATTTTGCGGATTATTCCTAGATCGCGTCTAACTGTTTGCTCTTGTAATCGATTAATTGATAGACAGCAATTATTTCACTCTTCATGCCAAATTTCAGAGAGATACTTTGGGTAGTTTTCGAGCCTACTGGTAACAAAGACGGTTTTTTTTTGTATTGTTACATAATAATTATTATTACTACGTTATTATCATTGTTATCATCATTATTATTTTTATTATTAAAATGATTATTCTTATTTTTATTAAAATTAGTTACAGTAGGAAAGGCGTTAGTAAGAGTCTGGCCTTTCAGAAGAAACAAATTGAGGAAAAAGACCATTATGTGTATAGTGGCGGGACAGGTGTGGTATTCTTCCACTAGCCTAAAAGGCGAATGAGTTGTGCACTTTTAATTAGTGCACTGTAGTAAGATGGTTTGGGCTGGGCGCACTCATGGGACCTAATGTCGTGGTGCAGACATGTCTCAGTGTTATGTTTCTCTTGACTCTGCAACGTGCCTGAGTCTGGCATGTCTGTATGTACATCTCTAGGCATTTGCTTAAATAAAAAAAACAACATAAAACAACAACAAACAAACGTGAAGCGACTGCAGTCTGTTATCGCATCTGCAAGCCTAGGCTTACCACGCTATGGACGTCTGCCATGTAGAGGAGAGGGTTCTAAGGGTGAGGAAGAAGGGGAAAAGTCTTCTGCTCCTACCAAGTTATGAATTTTGTGTCTTCTCTCGCCGGAAATTCCAAAGCCATCCGTTCTTTTTGAATTACAGCCAATTTTTGTGAACGTGCAGCCTCAGCGGCCGTGCCCTTTCTCTCCCCCCTCCAGAAAAACAACAACAACAAACATACAGCATCTTTGCTAACATACATCGTTCAGAGGCCTTGCTTTGGGCGCGGGGATGCCATGCGGACAATAGCATAATTTTGTGTGACATAGTGAAACTATCCAACAGTTTTCTAGTAGGGATACAAGTTGGGTGTGATTATGATACATTTATAGACTGATCACATAGTTGGTATGCATACTGCAAGATAGTTTCACGGGTGTTGGCTACTGATACGAGTAAAGTATTATTATGTTACGTTTATAGACTGATTACACAGTTCCAATAAATACTAAGATATTCTCCCGAGTGCTGCACTAGCAATAACTCTTCACATTCACGGGATTCTTACCTGAGTCCGTCATGATCTAACAAAATTGCTTCTTTCTGGACAAGAGTGGTTTTCCGGCGTCGTATCTCGCCCACATTCACATCAGTGGCCACTGGTTCAGCTGTTGAATAGGGCAGCACAGATGATATGGCATGTCACATCATGTCAAACTAGACTTTTGTATAGTCAAAAATTCGCAAAATTAAAAAGTTGTATGTACCAAAGCCTCGCGTAAGAAGTAATACCGAAACGATACGATGAAACGCAAACTAAAAGGGAAGACAGAAAACAGCCGATATTTCGGCAACAACCTTCGTCAGGGGGGAAAAAGAGAAAAAAACAACAACAGAATAAAACCCAGAAAAATTGAACAGATAAAACAATCGAACAGTAAAAAACTAGAATACGAAAATATCTGGAATCTGAATAGAATATTAAATGAATACGTCTACTTAGCTGCGAGTTCTTGCTTGTATTGCAGCAGAGATGCACGTCTGCCAAAATATCGGCCATTTTCTGTCTTCCCTTTTTACTGTGCATTTTATTGTATCGTTTGGATATTAATCCTTTCGCGAGGTTTTGCTACATACAACATTTTCTTTTTGCCAGTTATTAACTTTGCTTTAAGCCTTACAGCGCCCCCACTGTCTTTCTGTGGTTTTTTATAATACAGAACTTCTCTGTATATTACCGGTATTTGTCGTTATGGTACATAGTGCATCCCAAGCAGGCAGGTGGTACAGAATTAGATGAATAAAGCAATGCAACGGCACAGAAAGATGAACAAGGGCATGTCAGATGTGTATAGCATGGAAGGAGATTCCACAAACAATACAAGATCACGGGTACTGCTGTTTGGGCACGGAAAGATGAATGAATCTGTAAACTCTTAATACTGGGCCTATTTCATCAGCTGCCTGACCAAAAAGGTATTTCCAACACAGGAAACCAATTCTCTATGATTTCATTACAATCAAGTTGTTTCCTAAATATCCCGTCACTCATTATTCAACGACATCATTTTGAAAGGGTTAGATATAATTAAACAATGGGGAAGCAGGAACTTTTGGGGGGAATATAATTTTATTTGAAGTATCAAAATCCTAGTCAAGATCACAGAAAATACTCCTCAGAAAGAGAAATCAAAATAAGTGAAGGCATGGCTGTGATCTGGAAACACAACCCTGAAATATTATAGTTGCATACAAGTGATAAGTACCTGATATTAAGCATAACAAGTCGTGTTTTTTTTTCACGTTCATGATAAATTACATGGCCAGTGGTATTATGACTCTACTTTATTCACGGGAGATCAAAGTAAAGATATGAGACATTGATAACATATGGAGATGATCACTACAGTTACATACGTGAGCAGACAGGCTCCTCTCCCAGCAAGGTTCCATCGAAGGAGCAAGCACGTGACAGATCTCCAGAGGTGTGGTAATAGTCGGAGTTACAGGCAAAGGTCATGACTTCTCCAGTTTTCGCAGTAATGTTGGCCGATACTCGAGAGTACGTGGCGCCGGAAGGGTCCTCACAGACCGGGAAATCTGCGCCACAAAGACGAAGGGTATGATAGTTTAAGTGCAAGCTGAAACCCCAACAGGAACAGAGATTACACATAACTTAATGCAAATTCCAAACCAGTTCAAACAGCAGGGGCGAAAAAACAGAGGCAAAATGTCCTAGTTTTCATGTATTCTGTCTGTTATAATTCTTTTTTCTCTGCCCCCTCTCTCTCTCTCTCTGCCCTTCTCTCTCTCTCTCTCTTCTCCCTGTTTCCGCCCCCTCTCCCTCTCTGTCCCTTCTCTCTCTCTCTCTCTCTTCTCTCTCTCTTTATCTCTTCTGTCTCTCGCTGTCTCTTTTCTCTCTTTGTCTCTTCTCTCTGTGTGTGTGTCTCTTTTCTCTCTCTCTCTCTCTCTCTCTTTTGTCTCTCTCTATCTTTTTCTCTCTTTGTCTCTTCTCTCTCTCTCTCTCTCTGTCACTTTTCTATCTCTCCCTCTCTGTCACTTTTCTATCTCTCTCTCTTTTCTCTTTCTTTTTATTTGCTCTGTCTCTCTCTGTTTCTTTTCTCTCTGTCTCTTTTCTCTCTCTGTCTCTTTTCTCTCTCTGTCTCTTTTCTCTCCCTGTCTCTTTTCTCTTTCTGTCTCTTTTCTCTCTCTGTCTCTTTTCTCTCTCTGTCTCTTTTCTCTCTCTGTCTCTTTTCTCTCTCTGTCTCTTTTCTCTCTCTGTCTCTTTTCTCTCTCTGTCGCTTTTCTCTCTCTGTCGCTTTTCTCTCTCTGTCGCTTTTCTCTCTCTGTCGCTTTTCTCTATCTGTCTCTCTCACTCTTTTTCTCTTCCCAACTATTCTGTCAGTTTGATCTGTGTTGGAAGACAAAGACATGACAATGTAAGTATAATGGTTGGGATTTGACTGTTTACTGTCTTGATCCAGCACTCACCTCCGCACCAACCGCAAGATTTACGGCAAACTTTGGAAGGCACTTCTTCAAGTTTAGTGTCTGTACAGAACCCAGGGAAACTGGCCAGGGCATTTTGACAGGTGCTCTCTGAAAACTTGTCTGCACAGTTCGTCGGTGCTGGAAATGTGATTAAAACCCCCAAAAAATAAATCTGTGAGGCGCAGCAGAGCTTGGAAGAAAGTTGCATTTTTTGGAAATGAACAAAGAAAAACTGTGTTACAAAAACTCCGCATAAATGACAATGAATTTGGGATTTGTCTCATATTTTCCTGTCCCCGATCCCATGGTAGGTAGGATCGAGCACCTAGCCTTCTCGGATAAGGACGAAAAATTCGGAGGGCAGGTGGGCGGACACATTCCGCACGTTAAAGATACCTTGGCAGATGGAAGTCGTGAAGAGCAGGCCGAACAAGGCCGCTGCCCGGGCAAAATTGTAAAAAAACGAATCCCTACCACAACAAGGAAAATAAAAACAAGAAAAAAGTGAGGTGTAAATGCCAAGGGCAGCGAAACCTCCTAAACCAAAGACTTTAAATTTAAATAAACAATGAAGAAGTTGCAAAACCGGGAATACCAAACGAAATAGAAACGTTCCATTGTTGTTTCTTACAAAGCCATGTATACAATATTTCTTTACTATTTCTTAACAAAGCCCTGTGTCCAACATTTCTTTAATATTTCTTAACAAAGCCCTGTGTACAATATTTCTTTACTATTTCTTACAAAGCCCTGTGTACAATATTTCTTTACTATTTCTTAACAAAGCCCTGTGTCCAACATTTCTTTAATATTTCTTACAAAGCCCTGTGTACAATATTTCTTTACTATTTCTTACAAAGCCCTGTGTACAATATTTCTTTACTATTTCTTAACAAAGCCCTGTGTCCAACATTTCTTTAATATTTCTTACAAAGCCCTGTGTACAATATTTCTTTACTATTTCTCACAAAGCCCTGTGTACAATATTTCTTTACTATTTCTTACAAAGCCCTGTGTACAATATTTCTTTACTATTTCTTACAAAGCCCTGTGTACAATATTTCTTTACCATTTCTTAACAAAGCCCTGTGTACAATATTTCTTTACTATTTCTTAACAAAGCCCTGTGTCCAACATTTCTTTAATATTTCTTAACAAAGCCCTGTGTACAGTATTTCTTTACTATTTCTTAACAAAGCCCTGTGTACAATATTTCTTTACTATTTCTTACAAAGCCCTGTGTACAATATTTCTTTACTATTTCTTACAAAGCCCTGTGTACAATATTTCTGTACTATTTCTTACAAAGCCCTGTGTACAATATTTCTTTACTATTTCTTACAAAGCCCTGTGTACAATATTTCTTTACTATTTCTTACAAAGCCCTGTGTACAATATTTCTTTACCATTTCTTAACAAAGCCCTGTGTACAATATTTCTTTACTATTTCTCACAAAGCCCTGTGTACAATATTTCTTTACTATTTCTTACAAAGCCCTGTGTACAATATTTCTTTACTATTTCTTACAAAGCCCTGTGTACAATATTTCTTTACTATGTCTTACAAAGCCCTGTGTACAATATTTCTTTACTATTTCTTACAAAGCCCTGTGTACAATATTTCTGTACTATTTCTTACAAAGACCTGTGTACAATATTTCTTTACTATTTCTTATCAAGCCCTGTGTACAATATTTCTTTACTATTTCTTACAAAGCCCTGATACAATATTTCTTTACTATTTCTTACAAAGCCCTGTGTACAATATTTCTTTACTATTTCTTAACAAAGCCCTGTGTACAATATTTCTTTATTATTTCTTAACAAAGCCCTGTGTACAATATTTCTTTACTATTTCTTAGCAAAGCCCTGTGTACAATATTTCTTTACTATTTCTTACAAAGCCCTGTGTACAATATTTCTTTACTATTTCTTACAAAGTCCTGTGTACAATATTTCTTTACTATTTCTTACAAAGCCCTGTGTACAATATTTCTTTACTATTTCTTACAAAGCCCTGTGTACAATATTTCTTTACTATTTCTTACAAAGCCCTGTGTACAATATTTCTTTACTATTTCTTACAAAGCCCTGTGTACAATATTTCTTTACTATTTCTTACAAAGCCCTGTGTACAATATTTCTTTACTATTTCTTACAAAGCCCGTGTACAATATTTCTTTACTATTTCTTACAAAGCCCTGTGTACAATATTTCTTTACTATTTCTTACAAAGCCCTGTGTACAATATTTCTTTACTATTTCTTACAAAGCCCTGTGTACAATATTTCTTTACTATTTCTTACAAAGCCCTGTGTACAATATTTCTTTACTATGTCTTACAAAGCCCTGTGTACAATATTTCTTTACTATTTCTTACAAAGCCCTGTGTACAATATTTCTGTACTATTTCTTACAAAGACCTGTGTACAATATTTCTTTACTATTTCTTAACAAAGCCCTGTGTACAATATTTCTTTACTATTTCTTACAAAGCCCTGATACAATATTTCTTTACTATTTCTTACAAAGCCCTGTGTACAATATTTCTTTACTATTTCTTAACAAAGCCCTGTGTACAATATTTCTTTATTATTTCTTAACAAAGCCCTGTGTACAATATTTCTTTACTATTTCTTAACAAAGCCCTGTGTACAATATTTCTTTACTATTTCTTACAAAGCCCTGTGTACAATATTTCTTTACTATTTCTTACAAAGTCCTGTGTACAATATTTCTTTACTATTTCTTACAAAGCCCTGTGTACAATATTTCTTTACTATTTCTTACAAAGCCCTGTGTACAATATTTCTTTACTATTTCTTACAAAGCCCTGTGTACAATATTTCTTTACTATTTCTTACAAAGCCCTGTGTACAATATTTCTTTACTATTTCTTACAAAGCCCTGTGTACAATATTTCTTTACTATTTCTTACAAAGCCCGTGTACAATATTTCTTTACTATTTCTTACAAAGCCCTGTGTACAATATTTCTTTACTATTTCTTACAAAGCCCTGTGTACAACATTTCTTTACTATTTCTTACAAAGCCCTGTGTACAATATTTCTTTACTATTTCTTAACAAAGCCCTGTGTACAATATTTCTTTACTATTTCTTAACAAAGCCCTGTGTACAATATTTCTTTACTATTTCTTACAAAGCCCTGTGTACAATATTTCTTTACTATTTCTTAACAAAGCCCTGTGTACAATATTTCTTTACTATTTCTTAACAAAGCCCTGTGTACAATATTTCAATTGTATTTCTTAACAAAGCCCTGTGTACAATATTTCTTTACTATTTCTTAACAAAGCCCTGTGTACAATATTTCTTTACTATTTCTTACAAAGCCCTGTGTACAATATTTCTTTACTATTTCTTACAAAGCCCTGTGTACAATATTTCTTTACTATTTCTTACAAAGCCCTGTGTACAATATTTCTTTACTATTTCTTACAAAGCCCTGTGTACAATATTTCTTTACTATTTCTTACAAAGCCCTGTGTACAATATTTCTTTACTATTTCTCACAAAGCCCTGTGTACAATATTTCTTTACTATTTCTTACAAAGCCCTGTGTACAATATTTCTTTACTATTTCTTACAAAGCCCTGTGTACAATATTTCTTTACTATTTCTTAACAAAACCCTGTGTACAATATTTCTTTACTATTTCTTACAAAGCCCTGTGTACAATATTTCTTTACTATTTCTTGCAAAGCCCTGTGTACAATATTTCTTTACTATTTCTTACAAAGCCCTGTGTACAATATTTCTTTACTATTTCTTAACAAAGCCCTGTGTACAATATTTCTTTACTATTTCTTAACAAAGCCCTGTGTACAATATTTCTTTACTATTTCTTAACAAAGCCCTGTGTACAATATTTCTTTACTATTTCTTAACAAAGCCCTGTGTACAATATTTCTTTACTATTTCTTAACAGAGCCCTGTGTACAATATTTCTTTACTATTTCTTACAAAGCCCTGTGTACAATATTTCTTTACTATTTCTTACAAAGCCCTGTGTACAATATTTCTTTACTATTTCTTACAAAGCCCTGTGTACAATATTTCTTTACTATTTCTTACAAAGCCCTGTGTACAATATTTCTGTACTATTTCTTACAAAGCCCTGTGTACAATATTTCTGTACTATTTCTTACAAAGACCTGTGTACAATATTTCTGTACTATTTCTTACAAAGACTTGTGTACAATATTTCTTTACTATTTCTTACAAAGCCCTGTGTACAATATTTCTTTACTATTTCTTACAAAGCCCTGTGTACAATATTTCTTTACTATTTCTTACAAAGCCCTGTGTACAATATTTCTTTACTATTTCTTACAAAGCCCTGTGTACAATATTTCTTTACTATTTCTTACAAAGCCCTGTGTACAATATTTCTTTACTATTTCTTACAAAGCCCTGTGTACAATATTTCTTTACTATTTCTTACAAAGCCCTGTGTACAATATTTTTTTACTATTTCTTACAAAGCCCTGTGTACAATATTTCTTTACCATTTCTTAACAAAGCCCTGTGTACAATATTTCTTTACTATTTCTTACAAAGCCCTGTGTACAATATTTCTTTACTATTTCTTACAAAGCCCTGTGTACAATATTTCTTTACTATTTCTTACAAAGCCCTGTGTACAATATTTCTTTACTATGTCTTACAAAGCCCTGTGTACAATATTTCTTTACTATGTCTTACAAAGCCCTGTGTACAATATTTCTTTACTATTTCTTACAAAGACCTGTGTACAATATTTCTTTACTATTTCTTATCAAGCCCTGTGTACAATATTTCTTTACTATTTCTTATCAAGCCCTGATACAATATTTCTTTACTATTTCTTACAAAGCCCTGATACAATATTTCTTTACTATTTCTTACAAAGCCCTGTGTACAATATTTCTTTACTATTTCTTAACAAAGCCCTGTGTACAATATTTCTTTATTATTTCTTAACAAAGCCCTGTGTACAATATTTCTTTACTATTTCTTAACAAAGCCCTGTGTACAATATTTCTTTACTATTTCTTACAAAGCCCTGTGTACAATATTTCTTTACTATTTCTTAACAAAGCCCTGTGTACAATATTTCTTTACTATTTCTTACAAAGCCCTGTGTACAATATTTCTTTACTATTTCTTACAAAGCCCTGTGTACAATATTTCTTTACTATTTCTTACAAAGCCTTGTATACAATATTTCTTTACTATTTCTTAACAAAGCCCTGTGTACAATATTTCTTTACTATTTCTTACAAAGCCCTGTGTACAATATTTGTTTACTATTTCTTAACAAAGCCCTGTGTACAATATTTCTTTACTATTTCTTACAAAGCCCTGTGTACAATATTTCTTTACTATTTCTTACAAAGTCCTGTGTACAATATTTCTTTACTATTTCTTACAAAGCCCTGTGTACAATATTTCTTTACTATTTCTTACAAAGCCCTGTGTACAATATTTCTTTACTATTTCTTAAAAAGTCCTGTGTACAATATTTCTTTACTATTTCTTACAAAGCCCTGTGTACAATATTTTTTTACTATTTCTTACAAAGCCCTGTGTACAATATTTCTGTACTATTTCTTACAAAGCCCTGTGTACAATATTTCTTTACTATTTCTTACAAAGCCCTGTGTACAATATTTCTTTACTATTTCTTACAAAGCCCTGTGTACAATATTTCTTTACTATTTCTTACAAAGCCCGTGTACAATATTTCTTTACTATTTCTTACAAAGCCCTGTGTACAATATTTCTTTACTATTTCTTACAAAGCCCTGTGTACAACATTTCTTTACTATTTCTTACAAAGCCCTGTGTACAATATTTCTTTACTATTTCTTAACAAAGCCCTGTGTACAATATTTCTTTACTATTTCTTAACAAAGCCCTGTGTACAATATTTCTTTACTATTTCTTACAAAGCCCTGTGTACAATATTTCTTTACTATTTCTTAACAAAGCCCTGTGTACAATATTTCTTTACTATTTCTTAACAAAGCCCTGTGTACAATATTTCAATTGTATTTCTTAACAAAGCCCTGTGTACAATATTTCTTTACTATTTCTTAACAAAGCCCTGTGTACAATATTTCTTTACTATTTCTTACAAAGCCCTGTGTACAATATTTCTTTACTATTTCTTACAAAGCCCTGTGTACAATATTTCTTTACTATTTCTTACAAAGCCCTGTGTACAATATTTCTTTACTATTTCTTACAAAGCCCTGTGTACAATATTTCTTTACTATTTCTTACAAAGCCCTGTGTACAATATTTCTTTACTATTTCTCACAAAGCCCTGTGTACAATATTTCTTTACTATTTCTTACAAAGCCCTGTGTACAATATTTCTTTACTATTTCTTACAAAGCCCTGTGTACAATATTTCTTTACTATTTCTTAACAAAGCCCTGTGTACAATATTTCTTTACTATTTCTTACAAAGCCCTGTGTACAATATTTCTTTACTATTTCTTGCAAAGCCCTGTGTACAATATTTCTTTACTATTTCTTACAAAGCCCTGTGTACAATATTTCTTTACTATTTCTTAACAAAGCCCTGTGTACAATATTTCTTTACTATTTCTTAACAAAGCCCTGTGTACAATATTTCTTTACTATTTCTTAACAAAGCCCTGTGTACAATATTTCTTTACTATTTCTTAACAAAGCCCTGTGTACAATATTTCTTTACTATTTCTTAACAGAGCCCTGTGTACAATATTTCTTTACTATTTCTTACAAAGCCCTGTGTACAATATTTCTTTACTATTTCTTACAAAGCCCTGTGTACAATATTTCTTTACTATTTCTCACAAAGCCCTGTGTACAATATTTCTTTACTATTTCTTACAAAGCCCTGTGTACAATATTTCTTTACTATTTCTTACAAAGCCCTGTGTACAATATTTCTTTACTATTTCTTAACAAAACCCTGTGTACAATATTTCTTTACTATTTCTTACAAAGCCCTGTGTACAATATTTCTTTACTATTTCTTGCAAAGCCCTGTGTACAATATTTCTTTACTATTTCTTACAAAGCCCTGTGTACAATATTTCTTTACTATTTCTTAACAAAGCCCTGTGTACAATATTTCTTTACTATTTCTTAACAAAGCCCTGTGTACAATATTTCTTTACTATTTCTTAACAAAGCCCTGTGTACAATATTTCTTTACTATTTCTTAACAAAGCCCTGTGTACAATATTTCTTTACTATTTCTTAACAGAGCCCTGTGTACAATATTTCTTTACTATTTCTTACAAAGCCCTGTGTACAATATTTCTTTACTATTTCTTACAAAGCCCTGTGTACAATATTTCTTTACTATTTCTTACAAAGCCCTGTGTACAATATTTCTTTACTATTTCTTACAAAGCCCTGTGTACAATATTTCTGTACTATTTCTTACAAAGCCCTGTGTACAATATTTCTGTACTATTTCTTACAAAGACCTGTGTACAATATTTCTGTACTATTTCTTACAAAGACCTGTGTACAATATTTCTTTACTATTTCTTACAAAGCCCTGTGTACAATATTTCTTTACTATTTCTTACAAAGCCCTGTGTACAATATTTCTTTACTATTTCTTACAAAGCCCTGTGTACAATATTTCTTTACTATTTCTTACAAAGCCCTGTGTACAATATTTCTTTACTATTTCTTACAAAGCCCTGTGTACAATATTTCTTTACTATTTCTTACAAAGCCCTGTGTACAATATTTTTTTACTATTTCTTACAAAGCCCTGTGTACAATATTTTTTTACTATTTCTTACAAAGCCCTGTGTACAATATTTCTTTACCATTTCTTAACAAAGCCCTGTGTACAATATTTCTTTACTATTTCTTACAAAGCCCTGTGTACAATATTTCTTTACTATTTCTTACAAGCCCTGTGTACAATATTTCTTTACTATTTCTTACAAAGCCCTGTGTACAATATTTCTTTACTATGTCTTACAAAGCCCTGTGTACAATATTTCTTTACTATTTCTTACAAAGCCCTGTGTACAATATTTCTGTACTATTTCTTACAAAGACCTGTGTACAATATTTCTTTACTATTTCTTATCAAGCCCTGTGTACAATATTTCTTTACTATTTCTTACAAAGCCCTGATACAATATTTCTTTACTATTTCTTACAAAGCCCTGTGTACAATATTTCTTTACTATTTCTTAACAAAGCCCTGTGTACAATATTTCTTTATTATTTCTTAACAAAGCCCTGTGTACAATATTTCTTTACTATTTCTTAACAAAGCCCTGTGTACAATATTTCTTTACTATTTCTTACAAAGCCCTGTGTACAATATTTCTTTACTATTTCTTAACAAAGCCCTGTGTACAATATTTCTTTACTATTTCTTACAAAGCCCTGTGTACAATATTTCTTTACTATTTCTTACAAAGCCCTGTGTACAATATTTCTTTACTATTTCTTACAAAGCCTTGTATACAATATTTCTTTACTATTTCTTAACAAAGCCCTGTGTACAATATTTCTTTACTATTTCTTACAAAGCCCTGTGTACAATATTTGTTTACTATTTCTTAACAAAGCCCTGTGTACAATATTTCTTTACTATTTCTTACAAAGCCCTGTGTACAATATTTCTTTACTATTTCTTACAAAGTCCTGTGTACAATATTTCTTTACTATTTCTTACAAAGCCCTGTGTACAATATTTCTTTACTATTTCTTACAAAGCCCTGTGTACAATATTTCTTTACTATTTCTTAAAAAGTCCTGTGTACAATATTTCTTTACTATTTCTTACAAAGCCCTGTGTACAATATTTCTTTACTATTTCTTACAAAGCCCTGTGTACAATATTTCTGTACTATTTCTTACAAAGCCCTGTGTACAATATTTCTTTACTATTTCTTACAAAGCCCTGTGTACAATATTTCTTTACTATTTCTTACAAAGCCCTGTGTACAATATTTCTTTACTATTTCTTACAAAGCCCGTGTACAATATTTCTTTACTATTTCTTACAAAGCCCTGTGTACAATATTTCTTTACTATTTCTTACAAAGCCCTGTGTACAACATTTCTTTACTATTTCTTACAAAGCCCTGTGTACAATATTTCTTTACTATTTCTTAACAAAGCCCTGTGTACAATATTTCTTTACTATTTCTTAACAAAGCCCTGTGTACAATATTTCTTTACTATTTCTTACAAAGCCCTGTGTACAATATTTCTTTACTATTTCTTAACAAAGCCCTGTGTACAATATTTCTTTACTATTTCTTAACAAAGCCCTGTGTACAATATTTCAATTGTATTTCTTAACAAAGCCATGTGTACAATATTTCTTTACTATTTCTTAACAAAGCCCTGTGTACAATATTTCTTTACTATTTCTTACAAAGCCCTGTGTACAATATTTCTTTACTATTTCTTACAAAGCCCTGTGTACAATATTTCTTTACTATTTCTTACAAAGCCCTGTGTACAATATTTCTTTACTATTTCTTACAAAGCCCTGTGTACAATATTTCTTTACTATTTCTCACAAAGCCCTGTGTACAATATTTCTTTACTATTTCTTACAAAGCCCTGTGTACAATATTTCTTTACTATTTCTTACAAAGCCCTGTGTACAATATTTCTTTACTATTTCTTAACAAAGCCCTGTGTACAATATTTCTTTACTATTTCTTACAAAGCCCTGTGTACAATATTTCTTTACTATTTCTTGCAAAGCCCTGTGTACAATATTTCTTTACTATTTCTTACAAAGCCCTGTGTACAATATTTCTTTACTATTTCTTAACAAAGCCCTGTGTACATTATTTCTTTACTATTTCTTAACAAAGCCCTGTGTACAATATTTCTTTACTATTTCTTAACAAAGCCCTGTGTACAATATTTCTTTACTATTTCTTAACAAAGCCCTGTGTACAATATTTCTTTACTATTTCTTAACAGAGCCCTGTGTACAATATTTCTTTACTATTTCTTACAAAGCCCTGTGTACAATATTTCTTTACTATTTCTTACAAAGACCTGTGTACAATATTTCTTTACTATTTCTTACAAAGCCCTGTGTACAATATTTCTTTACTATTTCTTACAAAGCCCTGTGTACAATATTTCTTTACTATTTCTTACAAAGCCCTGTGTACAATATTTCTTTACTATTTCTTACAAAGCCCTGTGTACAATATTTCTTTACTATTTCTTACAAAGCCCTGTGTACAATATTTTTTTACTATTTCTTACAAAGCCCTGTGTACAATATTTCTTTACCATTTCTTAACAAAGCCCTGTGTACAATATTTCTTTACTATTTCTTACAAAGCCCTGTGTACAATATTTCTTTACTATTTCTTACAAAGCCCTGTGTACAATATTTCTTTACTATTTCTTACAAAGCCCTGTGTACAATATTTCTTTACTATGTCTTACAAAGCCCTGTGTACAATATTTCTTTACTATTTCTTACAAAGCCCTGTGTACAATATTTCTGTACTATTTCTTACAAAGACCTGTGTACAATATTTCTTTACTATTTCTTATCAAGCCCTGTGTACAATATTTCTTTACTATTTCTTACAAAGCCCTGATACAATATTTCTTTACTATTTCTTACAAAGCCCTGTGTACAATATTTCTTTACTATTTCTTAACAAAGCCCTGTGTACAATATTTCTTTATTATTTCTTAACAAAGCCCTGTGTACAATATTTCTTTACTATTTCTTAACAAAGCCCTGTGTACAATATTTCTTTACTATTTCTTACAAAGCCCTGTGTACAATATTTCTTACTATTTCTTAACAAAGCCCTGTGTACAATATTTCTTTACTATTTCTTACAAAGCCCTGTGTACAATATTTCTTTACTATTTCTTACAAAGCCCTGTGTACAATATTTCTTTACTATTTCTTACAAAGCCCTGTATACAATATTTCTTTACTATTTCTTAACAAAGCCCTGTGTACAATATTTCTTTACTATTTCTTACAAAGCCCTGTGTACAATATTTGTTTACTATTTCTTAACAAAGCCCTGTGTACAATATTTCTTTACTATTTCTTACAAAGCCCTGTGTACAATATTTCTTTACTATTTCTTACAAAGTCCTGTGTACAATATTTGTTTACTATTTCTTACAAAGCCCTGTGTACAATATTTCTTTACTATTTCTTACAAAGCCCTGTGTACAATATTTCTTTACTATTTCTTAAAAAGTCCTGTGTACAATATTTCTTTACTATTTCTTACAAAGCCCTGTGTACAATATTTCTTTACTATTTCTTACAAAGCCCTGTGTACAATATTTCTGTACTATTTCTTACAAAGCCCTGTGTACAATATTTCTTTACTATTTCTTACAAAGCCCTGTGTACAATATTTCTTTACTATTTCTTACAAAGCCCTGTGTACAATATTTCTTTACTATTTCTTACAAAGCCCGTGTACAATATTTCTTTACTATTTCTTACAAAGCCCTGTGTACAATATTTCTTTACTATTTCTTACAAAGCCCTGTGTACAACATTTCTTTACTATTTCTTACAAAGCCCTGTGTACAATATTTCTTTACTATTTCTTAACAAAGCCCTGTGTACAATATTTCTTTACTATTTCTTAACAAAGCCCTGTGTACAATATTTCTTTACTATTTCTTACAAAGCCCTGTGTACAATATTTCTTTACTATTTCTTAACAAAGCCCTGTGTACAATATTTCTTTACTATTTCTTAACAAAGCCCTGTGTACAATATTTCAATTGTATTTCTTAACAAAGCCATGTGTACAATATTTCTTTACTATTTCTTAACAAAGCCCTGTGTACAATATTTCTTTACTATTTCTTACAAAGCCCTGTGTACAATATTTCTTTACTATTTCTTACAAAGCCCTGTGTACAATATTTCTTTACTATTTCTTACAAAGCCCTGTGTACAATATTTCTTTACTATTTCTTACAAAGCCCTGTGTACAATATTTCTTTACTATTTCTCACAAAGCCCTGTGTACAATATTTCTTTACTATTTCTTACAAAGCCGTGTGTACAATATTTCTTTACTATTTCTTACAAAGCCCTGTGTACAATATTTCTTTACTATTTCTTAACAAAGCCCTGTGTACAATATTTCTTTACTATTTCTTACAAAGCCCTGTGTACAATATTTCTTTACTATTTCTTGCAAAGCCCTGTGTACAATATTTCTTTACTATTTCTTACAAAGCCCTGTGTACAATATTTCTTTACTATTTCTTAACAAAGCCCTGTGTACATTATTTCTTTACTATTTCTTAACAAAGCCCTGTGTACAATATTTCTTTACTATTTCTTAACAAAGCCCTGTGTACAATATTTATTTACTATTTCTTAACAAAGCCCTGTGTACAATATTTCTTTACTATTTCTTAACAGAGCCCTGTGTACAATATTTCTTTACTATTTCTTACAAAGCCCTGTGTACAATATTTCTTTACTATTTCTTACAAAGCCCTGTGTACAATATTTCTTTACTATTTCTTACAAAGCCCTGTGTACAATATTTCTTTACTATTTCTTACAAAGCCCTGTGTACAATATTTCTTTACTATTTCTTACAAAGCCCTGTGTACAATATTTCTTTACTATTTCTTACAAAGCCCTGTGTACAATATTTCTTTACTATTTCTTACAAAGCCCTGTGTACAATATTTCTTTACTATTTCTTACAAAGCCCTGTGCACAACATTTCTTTACTGTTTCTTACAAAGCCCTGTGCACAACATTTCTTTACTATTTCTTACAAAGCCCTGTGCACAACATTTCTTTACTATTTCTTACAAAGCCCTGTGCACAACATTTCTTTACTATTTCTTACAAAGCCCTGTGTCCAACATTTCTTTACTGTTTCTTACAAAGCCCCATGTACAATGTTCCTTTATTGTTTCTTATAAATCCCCAGGTACAATGTTTCTGTTTTCTTTCTTACAGGGGTTTTCAGAACGCACAATTTTTCCCATTTTAACTCCCAAACTGGAAATTTAAAGTGGTGGTCAAAGTCAAAAAAAAAAAAAATAAATTGAAAAGCGAACACGGGAAAGTTTGTAGGTCACATGATGTGTTGACAAGGATTGGCACACACACACCACGTTACCACACACACTGTATACATCTGATGTGACTTTTTAAAGGTGGAAATGGAAAACCTTCATATTCTTTTTAAAAGGGGTGGGTTGGGGGGGGGGGGGCGAGGTTATATCACAATCCATGACTAAATATGGTCATGATTAATTATACAGGCCACTTGGCTTCATTGTGATACAATTAATAAGAACATCAAATTATGGCTGCCGTAGAATCCCTTTTTTGGTCAGTGTGTTAAAAAATCTCTCTATGTTGACTGAAGTCTGCTATCACAAGTACATACTGAAGCCGCCAAGGTATATTCTCAGAGCTGTGTTTAGCCCAGTCACAGTCGAAACTATTATAGAGATCAGCGTGTGTATAGGGCTCATCACCGAGATGGAATTTACTCTCTCTCTCTCTTTCTCCTTTTCTCTCTCTCTCTCACCCAAAAATCCAGCAGTGTTTAGGACAGAATCCACTTCCACAGAGTCTCTCATGTTTTACAACGACCATTCTAATCACCCTCAAAACCTAAATTGAATAAATTAACTATTTGAGTCCCTCGAATTTGTACTCACCTTCAAAGTCCAACTGGCATGCGGATGCTCTATCAGAGGTCTCACAGTGTCGCGCTCTCCAGCCATTGGCGCGATCGCCCCACCATTTTGGGAAGAGCAAAATGCATTTTTGGTCGACGTCGTTTAGGTCTGCGGCTAATGGAGAACAAATGCATGGATGAAGAGACGGATGGATGGATGGACGGATGGATGGATGGATGGATGGATGGTTGGATGGATGGATGGAAGGAAGGATGGAAGGAAGGACCAGTGGATATATGGATATATTACTGGGTGGACAGGTGGCTGGATGGACGGATAAAAGGGTGATGAATAGGTGGATAGATGAATCGATAGATAGATAGATAGATAGCTAGATAGATAGATAGATAGATAGATAGATAGATAGATAGATAGATAGATAGATAGATAGATAGATAGATAGATAGATAGATAGATAGGCAGATAGATAGAGAGACAGATAGATAGATAGGTAGATAGACAGATAGATTGATAGACAGATAAACAGATACATAGGTAGACAGATGTATAGATGCTAGGAGCTTAGAGAAGGATGGAGCTGTGTATAATCAATGCTATATCATTTTTCTTTGGCTAGGTATATTATTTGGGCCGAAGGCGGTCTAGATAGCACAAAAAACCTGGTTCCGGGTTATTTGGGGCCGATAGTAAAAGTATCGAGAATTTGAAATTAATCCAATACATAGTTTCCAGAAAATCAGTTTTGATCACGTTCAATTCACTTCTCAAAAAATAAAATAACAATTTTTCGATTGATATCCTTTCAGCTTCTATAGTTTTTCTTTCACTGCCTTTGAAGATGTGCGTTCGCTGTACGGGAAAACGATTGGTGAACTCTCGGCCGACAATAATCAACGCACAGTCATAATCATTACGTTGAACACTTCTGACTAATTAGTCACGTTTAATCACTGATGTTGTCAGAGGGAGGTAGTGTAAATAATTACAGAACCAGGTAGAGATTAATGGTGGTGTGGTGTTGACTGTCAGCTAGAGCTTTCTTGAAACACTGTGAATGTCCCCCTACCAATAGCCTTTATCGTTTGGACTTGAAAAAAAAAATGGTGAGAGAGAGAGAGAGAGGGACAGAGAGGAGGAGACAGAGAGAGACAGAAAGAGACAGAGAGAGAATCCCTACCACAACCAGAGAGAGAGAGAGAGAGAGAGAGAGAGAGAGAGAGAGCGACAGAGAGAGAGACAGAAAGAGAGAGACAGGGAGAGACACAGAGAGACAGAAAGAGAGAGAGAGACAGTAAGAGAGAGAGAGACAGAGAGAGAGTGAATGAATAAATGGGTAGATGGATAGGTGGTTGGGTGGACGGATAGCAGGTGGATGGATGGGTGCCAGAATAGACAGCTAGAAATAATATTATTATGAATGAAGTGAACTATTAGATGGACAGGTTGCTGGGCAGATGGATGGATCACTGGGTGAGTAGACAGATGAATGCGTTGTTTGCTAGATGGATGTCACTGGATAAACGGGTAGGTGAATAGATACACGGAGACAAGAGGCTGGATAGCTAGACACTGGTTGGTTGAATATATGAACAGACAGATGGATGGGTAGGTAGATGTGGATGAAAAAGAATGGAAATTAAATCAAATGAATTGCTAGCCGGAAGGAAACTGGATGAAACGTTGGTAAGTGAGCGTGTATTTATTTATATGACTAGATGAAGTTCCCGGCATTACTGGGATAAACCCGTGAACCCGCCGTTCCCTCTCTCTCTCTCTCTCTTTTGGGTCTACAAAGCTTCCCATTATTATTCTGTCGTGTTACTACAGATTCCATGCGCTCCACAGCACTACGCACTCATTTCTGGTAGGGAAATTGCGCGTACCTAATTGAACGATCGTTTCCGGTGCGGTGGGCTTACTACAGGGAGCCAAAACAAAGATCGTTGTATTTTACATCTTTACAACTTTTTATTTAAAAATACCTGAAACTTGAATCAACACAATCGGTCTATACAAAAGCAATTTGGACTGGATTAGTTGACACTTTGGAAAATTAACTTTATCATTGTTGAAACTGCCATTTAGGCTGTAGCGTCGAGCAAAAAAAAGGGGTCAAAATTGCACCACAATGAATTACTCCCACCACTATTTTTTTTTATATAATAAGACTAGATAAGATTTTATTCATTTTGGTGGTGGTGGTTGGGAGAGAACATTTTATAATTGATCAAGGAAATCAGTATTATTTCAATCTTCAATATTTTGTATAATTTCTGCATTCATAATTTCTGACCATTTTAAAATCAACTGTACGAGATTCAGTTTGCTGTGGCGATTGTGAGAATCGGTGTGTCTCGGCCACTGTACGGCCACTTTTCTCATCTGGCTTTTTAAAATAATTAGCAAAGCATAGAAGAAATGGCAGATTGCTACCTAATCTATTGAATTTCAGTCAAGTGAGAATCTGAATTGGGTGGAAGGCAAAGGGGAATTTTGTTGTGTTGTTGTAGTTGTTAGCCGTTTCGTGTCACTTTACTCATTTCGGGAATATAACACAGGGTATGTTGTTTCATTTTTGTATTTATCATTTGTTTGTGAAAATGTCGAAATATTTTAACAAAGATTTTGTATTCTGAGAGCTTGTAGATCTATAATTTCGTTCATCTATTATATATTTCAGTAACTTGCAACCTATGGCATGACTAACTGACCAAACTATACACTCTTCAGGCCTTAAATTTGACAGGAAGGTGGCAATTGAGATAAGGAAGATGATGGCTATAATTAAAAGTTGTTTACTTCAAGCATGTATTTTTAAATAACAACAATGTTTATTGCTATGTAACATCTGTATTTTTGCATGTTTGTTTCGTTTTACATCCATCTTGGCTCCATTCTGTTATAGTACCGTGCATGTCATAAAAAAATAACCATATCAAGCTTGGTGCGCAGTGTCCTGGCTCGCATGAGCTCTGAAGCAGGACTGCAGATTACAACTTTTATTGCAAGAGAGAGGCAGAGATAGAGAGAGAGAGAGAGCACATGATGTTTATTCCGGGCATTGCCCGGTACGTCATCTAGTTTGTTATTCTTTTAGAAATCCCGTTGTACCAAGTCTTGCCAAATGACCCCCGCCCCCCCCCCCCTCCACCGAGTTAAGGCGTACCTAGGGTAAAGTTTACTTACAATAGCTAGATGACCAGTTGAAATAGGTCATCTCTGTCGTGGTGTCGGTGAACCGCCAGACATTATCATCACCCCGATTACCATTCAGCCAGGTGTAATCGTTTAAACTGAAATTTAGGAATACGAGAAATTAGTGAAAACATGCCCAAACGGGTAACCATAACTGTAGGCCATGCAGTGGTGGTGTCATGAGAAACAATGTTTGGGTTTTTCTGTAAAATTTCAATGTGATCTATCCAGTCTCCATACTATAATTATATGGACTAGTAACTGCCCCATCTTCGAATGGTAAAAAACAAAGCTCACCACTCCAGACCGAAAGGAATCAGCCCAAAGACATTGATGTCGAGACACTTTAGGTCATTCACATAAAATCGGCGATCAATAGATAGATAGGATAGTATTACAGTAGTACACAGTGCACAGTAGTGCGCACCGAGCATTTTTCATGGGCTCATGTGTTCGTAAAAAATGATCTAAATATTTACGCACAGTTTTCTTGGTATGAATGAATGGCACTCACCTCATCTGTATAACACTATACTCGGTATCACTATCAAAGTTTTCTTGGCGTAGCTGGATCGTGAACTCTAGTTTACATTTCCAGTAAGAGGCGGAAATGACGAAATTGACGGAAGTACATTATCACGTCGTATTCGCAATCATGAATTGATAACTGATAAATATAACTGAATTTCTGGGAAAAGTAAAGAGTTTCGGGAAAAAAATGAGCTCGGCACGTACAGGCTTAATAAATTTTACATACATGTGCCAATTTTCATTTCTCTACGTTGCGTAGTAAAAAAGCCTTTGCGGTCGCAAAGTTGGCCCCAAGCTCCATTATTATATGATGATGTTTCAGATGTTTTCTTCAAGTTACGCATAAATTAAAAGAAATTTCGGATTAAGAATTAAACATTTGGGCTATGAAGAGACACTGAGGGGTAATGTGGCCCAGAGGCAAGGTGCTCCCCTCTCATGCCGAAGGTACCAGGTTCGAATCCTGGTCGGTGAAGGCATGTTGGAATATTGGGATTTTTCTCATATTTTTCTGTCCCTGATCCTATGGTAGGTGGGATCGAGTAATTAGTCTTCTGGGATAAGGACGAAATTCGGAGGGCCCCTTGTGCACATTGCTCACGTTAAAAATACCTTGACAGTTGGAAATCGAAAAACGCAGGCCGAATAGGGTCGCTGCCCGGGGCAAAATTGTAAAAAACGAATCTGTACCACAACAAAAAAATAAAAAGAAAAAAGCGAGGTGTAAATGCCAAGGGCAGAGAACCTCCTAAAATAAAGATCTAAACATGAGACATTGACTGTTGTCTGACCAATCAACGTTCGAGAAATTGCAAGGGCCCCGATGATATTTTGTCGTCCAGGGAATCAATCTATTCAGAAACGAAATTGCTGCAGTAACTTTCTGGGAAGCTGGCCACAGATTGCAAATCATGACCTTCACCTAAACATTTCGAATGTTGTTACAGGCAAGTCCGTCCGACAAGTGTTTTTCACTAGAGGTACGTATTTCAAAGCCTTTTGTGACTCCAGAGCTAGAGAGCTCCTGCCGAAATCCTGCCTAAATACTCTCTAACAACAGCCTGAATTAATTATTCTTTCTGATTTTCTTTTTCTTTTCCTCTTGTTTCTTTTTTCTTTTCTTTTTGTTTTTTTTGGTGGGGGGGGGGGGGCAGGGTTAGGGATTCGATAAGATTTAGGGTTCAGGATAAGGACGGGGTTGGGGATAGGTATGCATACTTACGCGCCCCTAGCGCAAAACGTACATATAACAACAGCCAAACAATTTTTCTGAATTTTGAAGTTTAATTTTTGTGTTGAAAACACAAAAACACGAGACCAACAAACAACAACAACAACAACAACAACAACAACAGAAAGATGATGATGATAACCACGACAGTGCTGGTGCATTGGATACTTTGGCTTACTCAGTATTAAAACAAACACAAACACAAACACACTCACACACACAAACACACACACACACACTCAAACACACTGACGTGGAGAAACACACACAGACACAAGTGAACATCCACATGCGCAAATAATTGACGAAATATTATAAAAACCACAGAAAAACTGTGGGGTCCCAGCAGGACTATAAGAAATGTGGAAATGGGTTTCAGCAGTGTGCTCTGGGGCACTATGTGGCGCCTTCATCTTGGTTACTAACCAAATGCGTGACTTGGAGCTTCCATGCATTTGGCAGACGGACGTGCTTTTGCGCTGCTAACCAAGCAAGAACTCGCAGCTAAGTAACATATTCTGCTTCGCTTCGATTCTGTACATTTCCTGTTGAAATCTTTTATTGTTCGATTGTTTTCTCTGATCCAATTTTTTTTTTCTTGATAAAGGCGAAAGCCGAAAATTCGAACATTTTCTGTCTTCTCTTTGGTTTGCTTTGTGTCCTTTGGGTTTTATTTCTCACCCAGGATTTCGCAACATACAACTTTCTCTTTTTACCCGATTTTAACATGCGCAAATAAGTGGACGTATATGTGCACATACGAGTGAAGACACACTAGGGGACAAATGCATGCAAACCAACAGCGGACACACACAAACACACACATATAAGTGGACATACATACACACGCAAGTGGTCATACATACATACACAAGTGGACATACATACACACACAAGTGGACATACATACACACGCAAGTGGACATACCTACGCACGCAAGTGGACATACCTACACACACAAGTGGATATACCTACACATATAAGTGGACATACCTCCACACGCAAGTGGACATACCTACACACACAAGTGGACATACCTACATACGCAAGTGGACATATCTACACACCCAAGTGGACATACCTACACACATAAGTGGACATACCTACACACGCAAGTGGACATACCTACACACATAAGTGGACATACCTACACACGCAAGTGGACATACCTACACACATAAGTGGACATACCTACACACATAAGTGGACATACCTACATACGCAAGTGGACATACCTACATACGCAAGTGGACATATCTACACACCCAAGTGGACATACCTACACACATAAGTGGACATACCTACACACGCAAGTGAACATACCTACACACATAAGTGGACATACCTACACACGCAAGTGGACATACCTACACACATAAGTGGACATACCTACACACGCAAGTGGACATACCTACACACATAAGTGGACATACCTACACACATAAGTGGACATACCTACATACCCAAGTGGACATACCTACATACGCAAGAGGACATACCTACACACACAAGTGGACATACCTACACACAATTTACACAAACATACACAAAAATGGACTTCCATATACGTACAAAATGGACATACACATATTCAGGCCTTACCCTTGATTTACCCTGTACTCAGCGAGCATCTCCTGATCCACCACATCTCTGACTTCGAACTGTGTACCTGTTGAACCAAAGGCTTTGCAATCTGCCTGCGCTTCACTGTACTTTTTTATCACTGATGTGTAGTAGAAACATCGGTCACCGTATTTCATCCAGCCAGTTCTGCAACCTAGTGATGGATGGAAGATTAGATGAGTAAATAGACAAGTGGCTGGGTCTGTGGGTGGGTAGAAGGACATTGGATAGGTGGGTATATGGGTGGAATTTGAGATAACTGGTTTGTTTCAATTACATCAGCAAAAGTTGTTGTGATGTATTTCTCTATGGATGGGTGAGTGGGTGGATGGATGGATGGATGGATGGATAAGTGATGATTGAATGGATGGATAGATGGATGAGTGGATGGATGGATGGATGAATAGGTGATGATTGAATGGATAGATAGATGGATGGGTGACAAGTGTGAAGAAAATTCAGTGTTCTCACCATAATCACAAGCATAGGTCAGCTCAGTCCAGCCATTGCCAGTACACACCATTATGTTATAGGTCGATTGTGGAAAGTTGGGGTCCGAGCAGGACACCGTGACCTTCTCTCCTTCCTGGTATGTAGCCTTAGGGGTCCCGTTCAGGGTGCCGTCAGAGGGCAGTGGGGGAGGTCCACAGGTACCTGGTGCAGATCAAGAAAACAAAAGGAGGAGGAGGAGGAAGAGAGAGAGAGAGAGAGAGAGAGAGAGAGAGAGAAAGAGAGAGAGAAAGAGAGAGAGAGAGAAAGAGAAAGAGAGAGAGAAAGAGAGAGAGAGAGAGAGAAAGAGAGAGAGAGAGAGAGAGAGAGAGAGAGAGAGAGAGTGAGAAAGAGGGAGAGAGAGGAGGGAGGGAGAGTTAAATGTTTACCTCTTTCAATGTGAACAAAGTACTGTTATGATTTTTAATAGACCTCCGTACTTGTGTATTGGATTATTTGGGTTTTTCCACATAGTGAAAAGGGACTTGAAGCTTAGGCGGGCGCAAGCCGATTTTGATCTGCCAACGGCTGGACGGTGGCGTCATGACATTGCCTTTCAAGGAAATCCAATTAGTTGGCTGGTTTGCTCGGCCTCATTGAAACAAAATCTCGTGACGTCACCAACCAATAGACGGCCAGTAGAAATCGTCTTGTCCTTGCCTAGGCTTAGAGCAAGATTTATCAAAGTCACTACTATTCAAGACAATACGTCGTCGGCATTCAAAGAAATAATATTAATCATTTATTATGTCATATAGCTATAATACTTAAAATAAGTATGTTATGATATAAATAATAATGATTATATATTTTATAATATATTGAACAAATATATCTGTATCGTCTTGGTATCGACATTTTGTATTCCTCTTTGACATAATTATTAATTTTAGGTCAGGCCCCCATTGTGTACGTTAGGAAATATTGTAGAGAAGGGTTCACATGTAAGTTAACAACAAACAATAATCATCCATACAAATAAGAACTCCCAGAGAACCATGAAACATAGGAACATGAGGGTTTCACCTAAATTCATTTCGAATAAGGTGGGTTGCGATGGACGAAGGAAATTATGAGTAGATATTCACAGGAATGTTATGCTCCGCGAAAATAAGTTCCGGGGTTGGGCTGTAACTATCCCACTCCATAGTGTGAGATTCGCTGCCTTTCCAGTCCGTGTTTTGTAGAAAAATTAACATTTCTTCTTTTGGTGTCATCTAGTAGTAGTTTGGTACTTTGGCATATCTTTCAAGTGAATCATTGAATTATTACTATATTATTATTAAAATAATGTGCATTACGATGTGAAGGAAAGTGAATTTTTGTAAATCCAGCCGTAAGTTGAGCAATTCTTCTTGTCCGATATCATTAAATTTACACTACTCAAAACATTTTTGTAAATTGTAACCGATAAAACTGTACACTAGTTAGGCAAAAATAACTTTTGAACATGAAAACGTTTGAAGAACGAAATATAGCCTACAGAAAAACACTCGAGGGGAAAAGTTGTCATTAGGAACTAAACAGAATATAATTTTGTACATGAACAAGGTGAGACGGCAAGAGAACGAAAGAACAATGAACACTTGAAACATAGCTAGAGTCAAGAACATTGGACGTTATCTAGATAGCAAAACTAATTGAATTTTATCTGGATAACTAAACTAATTGAACTTTATCTTGATAACTAAACTAATTGAATTTTATCTAGATAACTAAACTAATTGAACTTTCTCTAGATAGCTAAACTAATTGAACTTTATCTAGATAGCTCAACTAACTGAACTTTATCCAGATAACTAAACTAATTGAATTTTATCTAGATAATTGAACTCATGGCGACTTTATCTAGATAACTAAATGATTGGACTTTTGCTAGATAACTAAATGATTGGACTTTCGCTAGATAACTAAATGATTGAACTTTTGCTAGATAACTAAATGATTGGACTTTATCTAGATAACTGAATTAATTGGACTTTATCTAGACAGCTAAACGATTGAACTTTACCTTTGTTATTGTCAGCCAGCTGGTAACCACATTCCTTGAAACAGCCAAATCTCTGGATAGCGTTCATGCAAAGCTCAGGATCTGCCGCTATCAGCTGGTCACAGTCAGCCACAACGTCTTCTGGCGCTTCTGTTTAAATCAGAGTCATTTAGTTTGTCACCAAATCTCAGTAGGAAAAACAGAATGGTTAAAGCATGTGATCATACTGGTGTTGGAGTCTGACTTTAGACTTTGCCGCGCGGAGGCACGATAAAATGTCCCTAATGAGTGTGAAAGTGTGAAAAGTTTGGAATTTTTCACGTATTATGATATCCAGCATTTTGGGTTCAGTATAACCTAGTTCTTTATTCACACATAAGTCAAGCTGTTATTGTCCCAGCAGGTTTTGATATGTGTGTGTGTGTGTGAGTGTGTGTAAGGTTTTGGTGTGTCTGTGTGGGTGGGGGAAGAGGTGCAGAATCGATTTTTGGGGCGTTGGCCGCGAAGAAAGCAGAATCATCAAAACTTTTGTGTCCCAAAATTAAAGCAGATGACGGATGTTTTTTTTTTCATCATTAGGGACAACACAAGCGTTCAGACCTCAAATTCAGCGAAAAGGAAATAAGAAAGTTTAGTGACTAACCAAATGATACACTAAAGTCAGTTTTGAACAGCGATATCTCACTAACATCGAGCTGAGGATATAGTTTCTACCAGAGTGGGTCAACCCAGTTCTTCATTATTCTGGATAGATAGATAGATAGATAGATAGATAGATAGATAGATAGATAGATAGATAGATAGATAGATAGATAGATAGATAGATAGATAGATAGATAGATCGATAGATAGATAGATAGATCGTAGATAGATAGATAGATAGATAGATAGATAGATAGATAGATAGATAGATAGATAGATAGATAGATGGATGGATGGATGGATGGATGAATTGATGGTTGGATGGATAGATAGATAGATAGATAGATAGATAGATAGATAGATAGATAGATAGATAGATAGATAGACAGAAAGATAGATAGATAGATAGATAGATAGATAGATAGATAGATAGATAGATAGATAGATAGATAGATAGATAGATAGACAGATAGATAGACAGATAGACAGAAAGATAGACAGATAGATAGATAGATAGATAGATAGATAGATAGATAGACAGATAGATAGATAGATAGATAGATAGATAGATAGATGGATGGATGGATGGATGGATGGATGGATGGATGAATTGATGGTTGGATGGATAGATAGATAGATAGATAGATAGATAGATAGATAGATAGATAGATAGATAGATAGATAGATAGATAGATAGATAGATAGATAGATAGAAGTATCTATCTCAATTGGGACTTGCAAATCCTGTCCAAGTGCGGCCTACAAGTTCAGTGTACGGAAAGTTAAGATAAAGTCTGATTAGCGCTTACTCTCGTTACAGGCATCACAATATCTCTTGCGACAGTTGGCCCCGTCCTTGTAGGTGTAGCACCAGGGCTGTAGCAGTTTGCCGCCTGGGTTACGGCATTGGTTGCCACCATTGAGAAGCAGGAACACACCTTCTATTCTGTGAGGAATCAGAAATACATTAGTCATGACAGGAAGCTCGAGATTGTGGAACGAAAGCTGTAGCACGGCGTTCCGTCACACACCCAGAAGGGAAAATCAGGTATCTTGAATGCAAGTTCTGATCTAGACTCCGGCAGAGAGTATAGATATATATTGCGAGATCTCACTTCCGCCAAATCGCGAAACTAGGCCGCTGCGGTAAACAAGAAATTGAAGACTTGAAAGAGACCGCCTTCACCAAAGATAGTGTGCATATCTGTTTACTGTGGTTTGTTCATGTTTTGGGGCTGATTGAAACTATTTACAGCCGTTCGTAAGCTCTTATGCCCCGTGGAAATGCACAAACGGGTCTTGTTTACCATAGCGACCTACTTTCCGCTCCATGCTAATAGTGGTTTCGTGGCGTCTCCCGTGTCTCGCAGTGCAAACCGACCAAAAGTGAAACCTCTCTCTATATATACATACTGTCTGATTCCAGTCACAAATGACCAGCGTTGTTATTTCAAATCGTGCACATTTGTGTGTATAAATTATATTTCCATTGTAAGGGAAACAGATAGTAAATAGTGAGCGGACTGACAGTTTGACAAGTTCACACAAAGGAAAGGGACGAATTTTGGATGCAAAATTAAATAATTATAAATTTATCCAAAAAGAAGAACGGAAACTTCTCATTCGCTACGGTAAACCAAATATTCAGCTCGCGGATTTTCGCTTCCCCACGACAAGCTCAATATTCGGCTCGAGTGGACGCCGATTTTCCAACACTGATAGCCAAGCCAGCTTCTCGAAATGCTGAATCCCATCCTGGTTCATTGATTTTTCTTTACTTTAATGTCTAATGTATTATGTCTTGTGTTGACACTGAGTGAAAGAAAAAACATATTTGAACTACGTCTAAATTTCAAACTAGATAGTGTTGAGAGTTCCCGTCAACACCCACAAAAAATTACCACAAGGAACTAGTCCGATGTGTGGGAAACAGACAGTAAATAGAGGGGCTGACTGTTTGACTCGTTCACACAAGGGAAAGGACGAATTTTTGGTGCAAAATTAAAATAAATTTATCCAAAAAGAAGAACTTAAACGTTTGGGAGAAGCAGACATGAAAGTGCTGAATTGCACAATGAGATCTGGGAAAATGCAGTGTTTTACAAGGAATGTACACAAATGAAAAGAAAAATCTCATTGATAGGAACGCATTTAAACCACATCATCTAGATTTTCCTTGTAGGGTGTGAAACGAACGTTCATTGAGAGAAGAGCTAGGATATAGGCGGTGGTAGGAGAGAGAGCTGTTGCTACTCATCCGTCCCTCACACCGCCAAGACATTTTTTTGTTCATTGCATGCATGCAGGTTCTAATATCTAGAACGAACTCTAAATTGAACAAAAGTGTACACGGCATGTGCATTTTTACAAATGCCAGTTTGTTTTTATATTTTTCGTTTACGGTGGTCATAAAGAGCACATCAGAATCATAATATTTAGATTTTCCCTGTGGGACGTGTAACGAAACTTCATTTGGAAACAGATCTAGGATTTTCATTCCAGGGCCTATCGTGTGTCTTTTTAGAACGAGTAAGATTCGTGCTGATTTACTTGAAAACTGTGTGTTGGATTTATTTACTGAACTGATTTCTAAAAATCTATTAGACCATAGTCTGATTTTGAGTTTGCTTCAACTTCATGCTATATAACAAGGACAAGCGGATCGTGTTACTAAGGGCATGTGCAGGTGACAAATTAAATAGTTTAAAGCGCTAAGTTTTCTTGTTTAAACCGATAGAATATTAATTTTCATTTCAGCGTTTGTACTTCACAGTATATCTGTCATATCTCGTCGCCGTGGAATCAATAGAAATGGAGGCATGCTGGACTTGCCGAGAACGTTTTCCTTTCTATGTGTATTCTTCAAGACATTATAAAAGAATAAAAAAATCAAGCAACACAGATTCATCCTGCATCGATTAGAGATGATGTTACATGATGGCCAAATTGAGGAACATCTCTATCACCAAAAAAGGACAGACTTGACAAACAAAACTTTTCCAGGTGAAAATTTACATTTACATAGTACAATTTTTTTGTTTACATTTGTTTGTAAATGGCTGTTTATCGTACATGCAAAAATTTCAGCTGATTACTTGAAAAACAACCAAGTTATAGGAATTTTAGTGCCAAAACTCTTGAAAATGAGAAAATCGCAAAAACAAAAAAAAGAAAAGGTGAATTATAGGTTTTCATGTCTGAAAAATGCATTATTTACATTCTTCTAGATGCCAATTAATGACTGAAAGACCAAAATTTGAAAGTCAGTTATGTTGAGTTCAGTATCCATTTTTTTTAACCCACACATGCCCTTAAGAAACCATCTCTGCTAAACCAAAACTGTACAAAACATGAAAAATTGTGTTCATCTTGAACAGGAAAACAATGTGTGACTAAAGGGATGAATCATAAAAAAATGTAAGTAAAAAAAATGACGGTTATGATATACTTTTAACTCATGTACGGGTTCGTTGCTGCAGGAAGCTTTGCCACGTCCATTCTTTTTTTTTTTTTTTTGGCATTACATTATCAAATTTCACTCATTTTATGATGTCGATATTCGAGTTTCGTCTATCTTTTCAGAACTGTAATGTAAACCGAGGTAAAAATGGCCTGCTGTCGTTGTGAGTGCTGTTGATTTAAGCATCCGGAGAAGGGCACGTCCTATGACGTCAGATGAAACCAACAGTGTTGTCACTCGTTTGTTTTGATTACGTCACTAGAATTGTGATGCAGAATGTGATATAACGTCCTGTCCGCCCGAGAAGGTCCATCTGCCAGTAACCAAATACTTGCACACACGCACACACGCACTTTCACACGCACTCTCATACATACACACACACTGATATGTCATGAGCTCATTAATATTAAATTATCATTTCTCAGAAGGAAAGAAAGAAAGAAGTAATATATTAGATATTTCTTGCATGGGCTGTAGAATAATTACCAATTTTCTCGTTACATCTCTAAGACTCACCCCGTTGGGAAATCATAACAGCCTACAGTGTCTACCCAAGGGAGACACTCCTCGTAATTCTCGGACAGGTCGGTACCTCCAAGATAGTCCTCTCCCTTGTCGTCCTGGTCATAGCACAATTCTTGAGCTGCAAACGCCAAACACACGTTTAGAACATTAAGTTTGACCTCACCAACGTTACTAGACCCGATAAGATGGAACGGCTGGGGTCTACTGCGTTCACGGGTTTCGCACATGCCACCTAGCGATGAATGCTTAGTAGTCATAAGCAAACGCATATTTTACAAAGCCGAAAAGAGTAAAATTGAGGTGTGTCCACTGTTCAACTATCAGTTTAACCTAGGCTTAAAGTAACTTAACGCATTTTCTCCTTGCGCCCCTTATTAGAGCGCAGTTGAATTTATAGCTTTAAGTGTTGCCAAATATAACACAACCAAACAGTAGTTTGTTCTTTTTTTTTTCATAAATACATGTCTTGTTTCACCAAAACATCACTTAAATGTGATAAATATTACCTTAACAGATAGAGAAGATAAAAGCAAATCTGAAAACAACTTTCCAAAAAGAAATCTGGTCTAATATGGCTTAATTTGCGATTTATAATTTCGGTCACCGTGCTGTAGGAAAACTCTGACCATTTTCTCGTTGCGACAGCATTGTTAGAAAATCGTTCTGCATGAAATTGCCGCTACACCAAGTACTCTTTTCTCGCAGTGCATCGAAGGTCCCGCCCCGGATCAGCACATCATCTGTGTACACGCATTTCAAGAAGCGTGAAGAAGATACTGCCCTGTCCTATCTAATTCCATTGCCTCTGACCATAGTATAATACAGTAAGGCTGAGATAGAATGATCTTTGAAATATAATATGGTACCTTTAAAGCTCATCTTTACCTAATCTTAACATCTCATCTAACGTGCGACCATAGTTTGGTAAGGCTGGGATACAATGATCTTTGAAACAATGGAGATATTCTCAGCTAATCTCCTTCACATCTCATCTAACGTGCTGACCATAGTATAATAAGGCTGGGATACAGTGATCTTTGAAACACTGGAGATACCCTCAGGTAATCTCCAAAAGCTTTCATCAAACATGCTGACCATAGTATAGTAAGGCTGGAATACCGTGATCTTTGAAAGACGAGGTATTTTAATCTCTAAAGCCTCACATTATATCTTATACCGTCGGCTGAAATCTCTTCTATTTCACCTCAATCCCCCCCCCCCCCCCG
>OZ007572.1:5417388-5422388 GCA_963931925.1 Onchidella celtica
ACAGATTAGCCTGACCACATGGTCAGTTGAAACTTTTCAGATTAGTCTGACCACCTGGTCATTTGAAACTTTTCAGATTAGTCTGACCACCTGGTGAAAGAAAACTTTTTAGATTAGTCTGACCACCTTGTCAAAGAAATCTTTTTAGATTAGTCTGACTTCCTGGTCAAAGAAAACGTTTTAGATTAGTCTGACCACCTGGTCCATTGAAACTTTTCAGATTAGTCTGACCACCTGGTCAGTTGAAACTTTTCAGATTAGTCTGACCACCTGGCCAGTTGAAACTTTTCAGATTAGTTTAACCACCTGGTCAGTTGAAACTTTACAGATTAGTCTGACTTCCTGGTCAGTTGAAACTTTTCAGATTAGTCTGACCACCTGGTCAGTTGAAACTTTTCAGATTAGTCTGATCACATGTTGAATTGAAACTTTTCAGACTAGTCTGACTTCCTGGTCAGTTGAAACTTTTCAGATTAGTCTGACCACCTGTTCAGTTGAAACTTTACAGATTAGTCTGACCACCTGGTCAGTTGAAACTTTTCAGATTAGTCTGACCACCTGGTCGGTTGAAACTTTTCAGATTAGTCTGACCACCTGGTCAGTTGAAACTTTTCAGATTAGTCTGACCACCTGGTCAGTTGAAACTTTTCAGATTAGTCTGACTTCCTGGTCAGTTGAAACTTTTCCGATTAGTCTGACTTCCTGGTCAAAGAAAACGTTTTAGATTAGTCTGATCACATGGTCAAAGAAAATTTTTAGATTAGTCTGACCACCTGGTCCATTGAAACTTTTCAGATTAGTCTGACCACCTGGTCAGTTGAAACTTTTCAGATTAGTCTGACCACCTGGCCAGTTGAAACTTTTCAGATTAGTCTGACCACCTGGTCAGTTGAAACTTTTCCGATTAGTCTGACTTCCTGGTCAAAGAAAACGTTTTAGATTAGTCTGATCACATGGTCAAAGAAAATTTTTAGATTAGTCTGACCACCTGGTCCATTGAAACTTTTCAGATTAGTCTGACCACCTGGTCAGTTGAAACTTTACAAATTAGACTGACCACCTGGTCAGTTGAAACTTTACAGATTAGTCTGACCACCTGGTCAGTTGAAACTTTACAGATTAGTCTGACCACCTGGTCTTTTGAAACTTTTCAGATTAGTCTGACCACCTGGTGAAAGAAAACTTTTTAGATTAGTCTGACCACCTTGTCAAAGAAATCTTTTTAGATTAGTCTGACTTTCTAGTCAAAGAAAACTTTTAGATTAGTCTGACCTCCCGGTCAGTTGAAACTTTTCCGATTAGTCTGACTTCCTGGTCAAAGAATACTTTTCCGATTAGTCTGACTTCCTGGTCAGTTGAAACTTTACAGATCAGTCTGACCACCTGGTCAGTTGAAACTTTTCCGATTAGTCTGACTTCCTCGTCAAAGAAAACGTTTTAGATTAGTCTGATCACATGGTCAAAGAAAACTTTTTAGATTAGCCTGACTTCCTGGACAAAGAAAACTTTTTAGATTAGTCTGACCACTTGGTCACTTGAAACGTTTCAGATTAGTCTGACCACCTGGTCAGTTGAAACTTTTCAAATTAGTCTGACCACCTGGCCAGTTGAAACTTTTCCGATTAGTCTGACTTCCTGGTCAAAGAAAACGTTTTTGATTAGTCTGATCACATGGTCAAAGAAAATTTTTAGATTAGTCTGACTTCCTGGTGAAAGAAAACTTTTTAGATTAGTCTGATCACCTTGTCAGTTGAAACTTTTCAGATTAGTCTGACCACCTGGTCAGTTGAAACTTTTCAGATTAGTCTGACCACCTGGTCAGTTGAAACTTTACAAATTAGACTGACCACCTGGTCAGTTGAAACTTTACAGATTAGCCTGACCACCTGGTCAGTTGAAACTTTTCAGATTAGTCTGACCACCTGGTCAGTTGAAACTTTTCAGATTAATCTGACCACCTGGCCAGTTGAAACTTTTCAGATTAGTCTGACCACCTGGTCAGTTTAAACTTTACAAATTAGACTGACCACCTGATCAGTTGAAACTTTACAGATTAGCCTGACCACCTGGTCAGTTGAAACTTTTCAGATTAGTCTGACCACCTGGACATTTGAAACTTTTCAGATTAGTCTGACCACCTGGTGAAAGAAAACTTTTTAGATTAGTCTGACCACCTTGTCAAAGAAATCTTTTTAGATTAGTCTGACTTCCTAGTCAAAGAAAACTTTTTAGATTAGTCTGAGCTCCTGGTCAGTTGAAACTTTTCCGATTAGTCTGACTTCCTGGTCAAAGAAAACTTTTTCCGATTAGTCTGACTTCCTGGTCAAAGAAAACTTTTTAGATTAGTCTGACTTCTTGGTCAAAGAAAACTTTTTAGATTAGTCTGACTTCCTGGACAAAGAAAACTTTTTAGATCAGTCTGATTTCCTGGTCAAAGAAAACTTTTTAGATTGGTCTGACTTCCTGGTCAAAGAAAACTTTTTAGATTAGTCTGACTTCCTGGTCAAAGAAAACTTTTCCGATTAGTCTGATTTCCTGGTCAAAGAAAACTTTTTAGATTTGTCTGACTTCCTGGTCAAAGAAAACTTTTTAGATTAGTCTGACTTCCTGGTCAAAGAAAACATTTTAGATTAGTCTGACTTCCTGGTAAAAAAAAAACGTTTTAGATTAGTCTGACTTCCTGGTCAAAGAAAACTTTTTAGATTAGTCTGACTTCCTGGTCAAAGAAAACTTTTTAGATTAGTCTGACTTCCTGGTCAAAGAAAACTTTTTAGATTAGTCTGACTTCCTGGTCAAAGAAAACTTTTCCGATTAGTCTGACTGCCTGGTCAAAGAAAAATTTTTAGATTAGTCTGACTTCCTGGTCAAAGAAAACTTTTTAGATTAGTCTGACTTCCTGGACAAAGAAAAATTTTTAGATTAGTATGACTTCCTGGTCAAAGAAAACTTTTTAGATTAGTCTGACCACCTGGTCAGTTGAAACTTTACAAATTAGACTGACCACCTGGTCAGTTGAAACTTTACAGATTAGCCTGACCACCTGGTCAGTTGAAACTTTTCAGATTAGTCTGACCACCTGGTCATTTGAAACTTTTCAGATTAGTCTGACCACCTGGTGAAAGAAAACTTTTTAGATTAGTCTGACCACCTTGTCAAAGAAATCTTTTTAGATTAGTCTGACTTCCTAGTCAAAGAAAACTTTTTAGATTAGTCTGACCTCCTGGTCAGTTGAAACTTTTCCGATTAGTCTGATTTCCTGGTCAAAGAAAACTTTTTCCGATTAGTCTGACTTCCTGGTGAAAGAAAACTTTTTAGATTAGTCTGACTTCTTGGTCAAAGAAAACTTTTTAGATTAGTCTGACTTCCTGGACAAAGAAAACTTTTTAGATTAGTCTGACTTCCTGGTCAAAGAAAACTTTTTAGATTAGTCTGACTTCCTGGTCAAAGAAAGCTTTTTAGATTAGTCTGACTTCCTGGTCAAAGAAAACTTTTTAGATTAGTCTGACCTCCTGGCCAGTTGAAACTTTTTACTAAGAACTTTAAAACCACAACATATTGTCCACTCTTACCGAAATGTGGTAGAGACAACGTGTATTGGCTGGCCGAGAGGTTTCAAAACCAGGGGTAGTACGGGTGACCTGAGTATTCCCACTGTCGAGAATTATCTGCTCATTGCAACCTGCAAAACAACAAACATGACGTCATAACTCAGTCAAACTTATACGGTCACTATAATTGGTTTAAACAAAAGAATGATTTGACTTTAATGCCAGCCTATATAAACCTGCTCACCACAGTTAAGAAGAGGACGCTCAGGTGGTATGGGCATGTGACAAGATCAGGTGGGCTCTCCAAGACCATACTACAAGGAACAGTGCAGGGGAGGAGAAGGCGAGGCAGACCGAGGAAGAAATGGGCAGATAACATTGCGGAATGGACCAAGATGGGCTTTCCCATAACCCAGGCACTCGCCCACAATCGCCACATATGGAGTTAGCTGGTGCAGCTTTCGTCACTGCAGAGCCCCTACGACCCCGGCGGGTTATGGGATTTAGTGACAGTGAAAGTGATATAAACCGATTTTGTCTTAACTGAATAATAACACACCATAGTAAGAACATTAAAATTTTGTCTTTCTGCGTCCTGAAACATTGAGAAAGTTTCCGAGGACAATGAAGACTGAATTGACAAGAGTTAAATCTTTGACCGCCAGGACCACGGCAGCACATAGTTAGCATCAGTTTAACGACAATCTTCGGTTAAACTAAAATTTTCCCATTCGTAAATTCAGCCAGAAGTTCAGCATACAGTATCCTTGTATTACCGACTTATTTAAAAAAAAAACAACAACCGAACCCTATTTTGCACTCGGGGGTCTGACACACCCCAATCACAGTCATCATCATAACATCCCCCAGTAGAATGTAAATAAGATTAAAGGTACTTTTTCACCATGCATGCTCATTAGTGAAAAAATTAGAGTGGCTTACAGACCGTCAGCAGAGCAGAGCAGAGCAGCTATAATGTTACAAGCGAATGGAAGTGTTGAGACTGCTACCAGGGCAGAGCAGCTATAAGTGTTACAAGTTGACGGAAGTGTTCAGACTGCTTCCAGGGCAGAGCAGCTATAAATGTTAAAGTTAACGGAAGTGTTCAGGCTGCTAGACGGGCACAGCAGCTATAATGTTACAAATTAACGGAAGTTTTCAGACCGCTAGCAGAGCAGAGGAGCTATAATGTTACAAGTTAACAGAAGTATCTTGACCGCTGGCAGCGCACAGCAGCTATAATGTTACAAGTTAACGGAAATGTTCAGGCTGCTAGCAGCTCAGAACAGTACGAAATTAACCTGACTATTTCTGTTCTGTCTGCTCCACGCAACTGGGGGTGTTCCACAGAGCTCTATAGATATCTATAGAACTCAGTGGGGCCTGCTCATCAAGTTCAGTGCACTTTGGTATAGGTAGAATGCTCACGGCATTACAGAGTGTTTTTGTTTT
>OZ007572.1:5427388-5449888 GCA_963931925.1 Onchidella celtica
TGAAGACACGTTTAGCAACATATCATCCAAACTACAAGCAGCTCACATGAATTATTCTCAGTACACGGTATAGTCGATAATTAATGAAAGGTACAGCAGATGATAAATTACAGATTACAGCATCCACAAACTTAGAACTCGGTCATTAAATGAATGAATCAAATTAACCTTAAATTTTTAACATAACATTTGAAGCATAAATGATCATTTGGACGCTAAAATGTTGTATTTTAAATCATGGCCGAATGGAAATCAAACAATAGCATTTTCTAATTTGAAAAAAAAAGGGGGGGGGGGGGAATAAAATAAGGAAAAAGAATGAACGGATGAGGATTTACATTACGCTCAGATCAACAAAAGAATAAAGCCAATAAAGCTAAGGATGATCGATTGTCCGTCATGGTCTCTAGTAATTAAAAATGCTGAATTTTACCGACGTTGTCAATTTGTTATAATTACTAACATTAAACACATTCTTGTGCACTGGGGTTAAATGGTTTAGCAGTATGAAACATGGAATTTAAACACCAGAGCAGAATGCAAATACAATAATTCCAACATAAACAGCTGCACGACAAGATTCATTGCGCACGAGAGAAGTTCGTACCTGAAACCTCTCATGTACTAAAGCGTTTAATAATGTACACATTCCTCTCCGGTCGGATCTAATTGTATGCTATTAGTAATTATATAGCCTGTTTGGTCAGTAACCATATTTCATTTCATTACAAATTTCACAAAGATCCGTTCCGTAGTCGTCGAGCCTAATGGTAACAAATAGGTTTTCTTGTATTTTTCCACGATAGACCAGTGACTGTTCGTTCTATGAACGGTTAAAGACAAAAGACAACATGGAGGTGAAGTGGCAGGTGAAAGAAAGCGGGCATAATGTTTACATTGCTTACTACGCGTGTGCGCACCACGGCGTGGCGACTCAGTGTGGGTGGTTCAGCGTGGGTCTCTGGCAATTCCCCAGTGATGACGTCATGGGATTATCATGATTATGCATTTGTGAAAAAAAAAAGATTTAATTGTGGCCGAAAAGTGCTACATAGAGGAAGCTTTAAAAAAAATTGTCCACGCCATTTCAAGTCTCCAAGTTAGGAAAAAAAAAAAAAAAACTCTGGCAGGTCAAAAGGAAGGCATCTTGACAATTTCACGCGCATGCAAGCTGTATGAGCGTTGGTAAGACTTGTTCAAAATGGGGCGAGATTGTTTTTTGGTGTATTTTTTCTGTCGTTTTTTTTTATTGTAGCTAACGAGATATCAACAAGTGATTGAATGTAGGATGTCGGTGGATTCCTGTCACCAAATACAGAGTGTTTGACAGACTTACCTGAGCTGATCAGTGTCTGGCAGTTGTTGGCAGGGTCAAAATCAGGTGGACACACGCACTGGCAGACACCTTCATAAAGCGTGTGATATCCCAGACCACAGTCCACGTTAGAGTTGTTACAGTATAATTCTGTTCCGGTAGATCAAGAGTCAACATAGATGCATTTTTGAGGCTGGGCTTAGCGCATGATTCAATAAATTATTAAACACACCCTCACACAAACACACACCACACAGAAAATAATATGTGAACTTGGCATGGCTTGGCACAAATCGAGGGTATAGAGCAAAATTGTTATATCTCCAGGTTTATGAATAATGGGAGCTGTCTCGGAAACACCACAATATTGCTCTCAATGATCTCATTTTTAAGGGAGATACAACAATACTGCTTCTCTGTAACTTGGAGCTGGTTAAAGATAGAGGAATAACGAAAAAATTGCAAGAAGTAGTTTGTCATTATTACAGTATTGCCATTATGAACCCCAATTATTCATAAACTTGGAGGTACAACAATTTTGCTCTATACCCGCGAACTGTTATATTATAACAGCTAAAAAAATAAATACATTTTTTTTTTGTAGACTTGTTCTTTATCCCGGGAGTATTATTGCTCGACCCAGACCTTTCCAGTGAGAAACGTTTTGAGAAGTTTGAGATTTGAGAAGGAGCGTCGACATCATCACGGCCATAGTTATTGTGCTAGAATGACAAGACAGGAGAAGAAGAAGAAGAGGAAGAACCTAGCAGAAGGGCCCAAAAACCACCCACTCTTGGGAGAAAAACCCCACCGAAAGGAAAGTTCTGGAAAGAGAAAAAAAACACACACACACACACACACACGCACACATACACATACACAAGCACATACACACGCACCTACACACACACACACACGCACACATACACATACACACACACGCACACACACACATACACGCGCACACACGCACACACACACACACATACACATACACACGCGCACACACACACACACACGCACACACACACGCACACACACACAAACACACCCCTCAAGTATCCCCCTCCCCATATGAAAAAAAAAAAATAGGCCGAACTGTTTATTATTCAACAACACACAAAAAAGATTTAAAACAAACAGGCAAAACGGGATAAAGAGTTAGTCTGGTCCCTTAGGCTATTCCTGATGTTAAATTACTAGAAGTGATGACATCATGGGCTTATAAGTTCGCGAGGAGGAGAACCGGAGGGGAGGGGTGTTTGTGAAATCAGCGACACAAAGGAAATAAAAAAAAAATACTACCCCATCATTCAAAGTATCCGAATCTAAAAACAAACTTTCCGCAGGTCAAAAGGATGGCACTTTTAAAATTCCACGCCAGTCCTGGTTATATGAGGCGCTGGGTCTTTTGTGGAAGAGTTACTTACCATTGCACTTGTAGTCCTGGTTGAGAAGCCTGAAGATAACTTGGTCGTCTCCATTGCTGTACTCTGGGCTGAACAAATCATCCCGCATGGGCAAATAGGTCTCTTTTCCATTGTTGCCAAATGCCTGTAGACCACAAGATACGAGCAATTGATATTTGGCTCCGTCTCAGACAATTCATCAATATCAGATAAATAATCTTTGTTCAATCTCAGGTAAATCATTGTCGGCTTAATCTCAGATAAATCTCAGCCCTAGGTAAATAATGATTTGGCTCAATCTTAGATACATGATATTTGGCTCAAACCCCAGATAAATGATTTCTGGCTCAATCTCAGATAAATAAATTTTGGCTCGATCTTATATATAGATAAATGATTTTCAACTCAATCTCATATAGGCCCATTGCGGATATCGGCCATTTTAGCTGTCAAGACCGACGCCTCACTGTGGCGGTGGTAGCACTGATTTTGATTCGTTAGCTGATTTGCAATGCGAACATTTCAGGCGTCTCGAACCAATCGGCGACGAGCTAAAAAAAAAGTTCACTACAGTAAACAATGACACGTGCGTACACGCACATGGGAGACGTTCGGTCAATTCTTTCACTTCCTTTCCCTTGTTTACACGGATGGTAGGGAATCTGACCAGCTTGGATACATCCTTTCCACCCCTGTCATAACAGTCAACTGCAATGCAACCAGCAGGCATTTTAACCGCTTAGACATAATTATCTCGAAGTTACACTCATCAGCTGATCCACCCGCCATTTTAGGTGTCGGAAGTACAAAACAAAAACACTTTGTAACGTCATTCGCAAAAGACCTATATACAGACATACAGAAAACATGCAAGAAACTAATCTTACCCAGTCACCGTACAGCATGGCTGATGCAGGATCAAAGTAAATTTCTGTCAAGTCGTTTAAAACCTTATACGAGCCCATCGCCCCTAAGGAAAAAAAAAAAACAAGAAAAGAATCTCAAATGTATCGCCATATCCATTATCTCGGCAGATCATTCGGCATGGCAGTTGACGCTGTGCTATCCAACACTGTCCAACGATCTAACATGACTATCTTGCAGTGTTGAACCCCATAATCCGATGAGACTGCCTGTCTCGTTTTACCCGGCATAGTCGTTATAACCGTAATCTACCCGCCTTAGCGCGTGCCTGTTTTCCCACTCATTTTCCTACAAAATATTTTGTGAACAAAACAGGAAATATCGTCAGTGTCGCAACAAGGGGTCAAAGTTAAAATCGTCGCTTTGCTGCAAGACTCCTGTAACTGACATCTCGAAAATTTTGCAGGAGAGCCAAAAATCTGATTTTCTTTGGCTAATGTAATATTGTAAAGACAATGAACTTGATTATTGTTATATCTTTATTTATAGGAATTGAGCTACGAGCTTTTGACACAAGTCGCGCTATTGATTTTCAGACCCAAAGAATGAAAAAAAAAAGTGATTTTGGCCAAAAATGTTAGTTACAGGAGTTTTGCACCATAGCGACGAAATGTAATAAAAACGGAGAGGCGAAAAAGGTTGTATGCTACAAACTGCAAAGTTCCGTGTCAGAAACAAATAATTAGAGAACTAAAACGATATACCGGGGACACTGTGGTCTAGAGGCAACGTGCTCTCCTCTCATGCCGATGGTACCGGGTTCAAATCCTGGTCGGTGCAGGCATGTTGGAATTTTGGGATTTTTCTCATATTTTCCTGTCCCTGATCCTATGGGAGGTGGGATCGAGTACTTAGTCTTCTCGGATTAAGACGAAAATCTCGGAGGGCCCGTGTGCACGTTCCGCAGGTTAAAGATACCGTGGCAGTTGGAAATCGAAAAGAGCAGGCCGAACAGGCCGCTGTCCGGGCAAAAATTAAATAAAATTCATCCCTATAACTCCCCCCCCCCCCTCCCTCATCTCCCCCCCCCCCAAAAAAAAATAACAACAAAAAACAAAAACAAAATACCATCGACTGGCGCTGCACTGTGGCGACGAGCGCCTGCTCCAGTTGTAACTAGGCTGCAGTGGCACAAGGGCAAATTTTCCCAAATGGGATTAAAGAAGTATACAATATATATACATATATAAGAAAAATGTACATTCCAAAAAATGTTACACTGGAATGAAAAAACGAAGAAGGAAAAAAAAACGGTGTTCGGTCACTGAAAACCCTCTAATTCTTTGCCAGTTTATTTGTCCTACAACTTCGTGATATGTTTTATTTTGGGATGGTTGTCTGGTGGACCCATTGGTTGACTGTTTGTTCCTTTGGCTGTTTGTTTGGCAAATCACTTTCATGAGTAAATACTGGCCAAGGTTTGCAATCCTTGGGTCTGTCAATGTGAGTCAATAAGGGTGTTTATATAACGAGAAATAAAGTCTCATACCTTCACGAGTGCCAAACAAAACGAATCATTCAAGAAATATCTAAAAAATTACCCCAAATACTCAGTAATGATCCTAGCTCTCTTTGATGGCATGGCTGCACAAAACTGTCAAAAGTTTTTATTCTATAATATCTTTGCGCTTTATATGAAACTACATGGCGTACATGGAATAAACAATCATGTGTTTTCTCTTTCTCTCTCTCTGTGTCTGTCTCTCTTTCTCTCTCTCTCTCTCTCTCTCTCTCTCTCTCTCTCTCTCTCTCTCTCTCTCTCTCTCATATAATAAAGTAGTAATCTGCAGACTTGCTTCAGAACTCATGCGCGCCAGGACGCTACGCACCAAACTGAACGCTTGATACGGTTACTTTTTATGACATGCACGGTACTATAACAGAATGGAGCCAAGATGGAGGGTGAAAATTAGAGCTATTGACAGCACGATGAAACAATATATTTTCTATAAATTCAAGAACCAAACTAATTAAAATAATAAAAACTTCCGTGCATCCTCCGCGGTATTTGAAATGAACATGTAAAATTTGGTTAGTATAGGTGGTCCAATAAAAAAGCCTTTTGCATTCGGAGGTGGAGAATTTGTCAAATATATAATTAGATGTAAATATCTGACAAACGCCTTGGGAGCTCCTAGGTCACAGGGCGCTATAATAAATATAATGTTTTATTATTAGTATTAATATTATTATTATCATTATTGTTGTTATTATCATTAATATCATTCAATGGCTTTGGTACTTGTAAGTTTACCTGAAGGCATGCTATCTGGACTGAGCGTTAAATAGTGCTGCGCCAGTTTTGCCTGGTGCATGTGGGCAGCTCCGAGAGCATGGCCAATCTCGTGAGTTATGATATGCTGCATGGAGAGAAAGAAAAAAATAGTCATTCTTAGTATCAGAATGGAGGTGGGAGGGGGGGGGGTGTACGATGTTGGGGGTTGAGGAGGGGGGGGGGAGTACTCCATTACTCCATCATTGAGGCAGAAAAGGGGGGATACTATTCATATTGTAAAGCATGTAAATACGTATATTCTAAAGACCATTCATAAAGAATTAATAACCCAGATGAAATATAGATAAATAAATGGAGATCTAATTATTTACAAAGTATTCACATTATTTAGTTTCAAGTAGGGGCCTATAAAATATGGTCCTTCTGGTCTAGACTTGTTACCCGCTTTGCACAGGCCTACCATCATCCAGTAGACCACTCCAATGACGTCGGTTCTAATTCTGGCCTCTAAAGGGTTCGAGAACAGCCGTCTACAAAATATTCAGTACAGTACACTACTAAAATACATGGCAGAAGCCCACTGGGTTTGATCTCTCTCTTACCTAGGAATATTCTTATTTCTGTTATTTATTTAATCTTATCTACTTTTTCAATTGCTAGACTTGCAGAAAAAAAACAATTTTATAATAATCTGAGCAAACTTAATAGCCATATCTAATTTCTGAGTCATGCACAGAATGAATGCATTAAAATTCGCATTTCAATCTGATCCCCCCCCCCCCCCCCCCAAAAAAAAATTTCTGGCCTCTGCTCGCGGAATAGGGAAAGGGATTGAATGACACAGTTACTATATTTAGATTTACGTCATGGGACATTCGAATTGTTCAACGCGCGGTTAAGCACAGTCATGGACTTTGTACACACTTTTCATGTGCAGTTGATCCTTGTGCCTCGAATCGCCCTTACAAAGTCCATAACAATTTTGATTAACCACCGCGTTGAACAGTTCGAACGTCCCATGCCGACATCGGTAAATTTAAATATAGTAACCGTGTCATTAAATTCCGTTCCCTACAGAATAGAATGGTTTTCAAATGATTTGCAATGCCCTCTTTCCAGCCGGCAATGTGCAACACAGTATAGAGTTTTTTTGTTTTTTTTTAAAGCTGATTTTAAAGATATTTCTATTTTGAAATACAAGACACATCATTAATTTAAATTAGTCTGAAATATCGTGTCATTTTATCGGTGTATAGACCCTTTTCACTTCCGCGTTACGGTTGTTTGCGGGGAGCCGCACGGCTTCGAAAAGCACCGTGTAGGGCAAAAACCTCCACTTGCCTTAATGATGGCATCTGAATATGTGCACAGTCTAAGCAAAGATGCATTTTTATGCCAGAACCAGCACATAACGGGTTTGTACAGTTGGGTGCCCAACAAGAGGATGGCATCGTTCGACCGTTGTCCACCGCTTCCGCCCTACAAGTGGGGCACGCCGCCATGCCATTTTGTTTGCAAATCACGTGATATGGATGACGGTAAATGAAAAGAGTCTATAACTGGTCTTCAAATCAAAGCTGTTAAGTTCTATTGAGACAGGGTCACGTGACGGTCGTCTTCTATGGAAGGTCATTCAGTCAGTGTTGAATATACTCACAAAGCCATTGCAAGGTGACACATAACGATCTTTGGCCGTGCTACCTGGTCCCACAGAGGCCCCACAGCTGTCGATGTAGGCAGTTTAGATATGATTGTAGACAGGCTTAACCTCTATCCATACAACCATCCATGCATCCACTATTAAATTTACTTATCCATTCATCCATCCGTCCATCCACCCACCCTTCCGTCTTTCCATCCATCCATCCACCTTCCGCCTATCCATCCATCCATCCATCCATCCATCCATCCATCCATCCACCCATCCATCCATCCATCCATCCATCCATCCATCCATCCATCCATCCACCCATCCACCCACCCATCCATCCATCCACCCACCCATCCACCCATCCATCCATCCATCCACCCATCCACCCATCCACCCATCCACCCACCCATCCATCCATCCACCCACCATCCATCCATCCACCCACCCACCCATCCACCCATCCATCCATCCATCCATCCACCCACCCACCCATCCATCCATCCATCCATCCATCCACCCATCCACCCACCCATCCATCCATCCATCCATCCATCCATCCATCCATCCATCCATCCATATATCCATCCATCACTGCACTAGAAAGTTGCACACCCCAATACTCTGTTGAGTTGAGCTACGAGATGTTCTTTAGTACAAGTACTCTATTGGGCTAAGATATAAATCGGTTGTTTTCTTAGTGCTCCTGTGATTTTGCTGAAAAAACAACAACGACAACAACAACAACTCGTTAAATCTAAACAGCAACGCCACAAACACGCGTTGTGTTGGAAAAACGCCATGATCTGTAACTGTTGCACAGTCCTGTCTTGCAAATGAAATGTGAAGATATTCTGCCAAAGGGACACCATTATAGTATGAATTTAGAGCAAACAGGACAACGAACCGTTCCCTGATCGCCGAACAAATTTGGCCGGCCTATGGGGTTGAATGAAAATTACTTTGCACACTGGTCACTGGGCTGTATAAAAATTAATAAACATGCGCCCACCCCCCGCCACCCCCAGCCCCAAAGGAAACAAAGAATTTTCCTTTAAAAATAGATATCCAAATAAAAAACGCCATTAGCCATTTACAGAACGGCTTTAAAATGAGGTGAGAATTTATCGAGCCCTCCGTCTCCTCACAATTTTCATGTCTGGTTCTTACTATAATGAAAGGTTGCCAATGGCTTATTTAGATAATGGATTGTGTTGAACGAACATGGCATATCTATCTCTCAAACCGCTGGTTTATAGACACGGGTGTTTAGTTAAAGGTTTTGAACACATGTTTAATCTATATTGGTCCTCGAGTGACACAGTGGGCTCACCGGGGCACTGAAATGAAAAATTTAGACAGTGTAACCCATGTGCCTTCATATGATGATGGCAAATCTCCCTTACCATTTTCATATCAATACAATATATATATTTATGAAGAACAGCAACTCGCCCTCACCATAATGTCAATTTAGAGAGTATTTTGTTTAATGCAGAGCCAGTCAGCTGTTTACCCTGTCACTCTGTAACTTTCTGAGCTCTCAAACTTTCTGCGATTGGTTGTTTGATTTGACGTCACAGAACTTGTGCTCGTGTCAGATTTGGAATTTATTTGCATCTTTCGTGGGCAGACTCGGAAGTTCCTTGGCTACGGCGTGTTGCGATACTCCAAGTGTTTCACTTCTTCTGTTCGGATTACAGGCAACCCTTGCCAAGTGTTCACTCGCAGCCTCTTGCCCCCCATCGGCGTCTGAACAGTTCACGGGCCACTTACCCACTTCCTTTTTGAATTTCCATGTAAGAATTGGTTTCAAATCCGTTCTCAGTGAACCAGTTCGGGTTGTCGGGATCGAAAGTGTCAGTGACGTCGTGGAAGGTGACGCAAAGGCGTTCAGAATAACGTTTGAAGACCCTGAACACAGCCTGGACATACAATGCTCCTGTTGGGTAAAAAAAAAAAGTGCGTGTACGATCGTTTTCTAGGTCATTTTATCTGAACACATAGGAACACTTGGGAACGTTGTTTATTTTTGGAATAATTCACCACGTGGAGAGAGAGCCCCGCATGTCCCGACAACTCAGTCAAGATACCCTAAACCGATCTCCAAACTTGTCCTCTTCCCTTAGCCTAAATCTAACCTTATACCTGACCTCTACCCTATATCCTTTCAACCAGAGAAGAAAAGTCTAGGTTAGGACTATGGATATGGTTAAGGATGTCTTGCCTAAGTGGTCGGCACGTCACCCATGACGTTTACCGGAGACAAATCCATCTCGTGTTTTGAGTTCAGCGTGGCCAAAGTTTTGTCTGCTTTCTCCAAAATTAGTAGAGTGGTATGAAATATAGTTCGAAATAGCCTCAATTTTCACACGACACACATGCACACAGACCAAGTAAATGGAGTCTTTTATTCAACCTGTCCATGAAACTTCCAGCTCTTTGAAATTGCCTCGCCCTGCGTGTAGAGCTGACGGTAATACCGACCTCTTCTGCCTCGGAGTTATATTCATTTGTCTTGTCTTACTCCCCTCTCTCTATCGTTACTTGAGGCTAATATTAACTGCACATTTTGATTCCATTTCTAACAACAGCTGTACTTGTATTGCTACTTTTCTGCGTGCTCTATCTTTTTCTCCCCCCCCCCTCTCTTTCTGTCTTCTATCTTTCTCACATTATTGTCTTTAACCCTTGACCCTTTTGGTTTGTCTCCCTTCTTACCTCATCTAAAATATCTTTTTTCTTCCGTTTATCTTCCTCCGACATCTTCCTGTCTCTGACTGGTATTTCGGTGTTGACCAATTTACCGTCTTCCTACCAGTCATGCCTTGTCTCTTTCAGAAGTCTCTTTCAGAAGCAGAAGCTCGGGAGGAGGCAGAGCACTAAGATAACAGTTCAAGAGAAAATAAGTATTAGGCGGACCAAGGTTGTAGTGCCTAGTTAGTGCTCAGGAAAGCAAAGCGACGGGTGCCGTAGCAGAGGTCGCGGGTTCTGGTCCCATCTTGATAATTTTTCTTTCTTCCTTCTTTCACTCCCGCTTTGCTTTCCTGAGCACTAACTAGGCACTACAACCTTGGTCCGCCTAAAACTTATTTTCTCTTGTCTCTTTCAACATTTCAAATCCCATTGTCTTCCACTGAAATCGAATAACACAGTGTTGGCATTTATTCTAGCTCTGCCCTTCTCTCACGCCCTTCTTCTCCGAATCTCTGACCTGCCTCTACAGTAGCTGATTGCTGATCATCTGTTTCCATCTTTCTACCATTCCTTTCTTGACCACGGAATTTTTTTCTTGTTTTCACAGTTTTTTGGGGTGCAATTTTTTTTTTTCGCCAATGGGACTTAGTAAAACTGCTATTTCAAGCCCAATAATATTGCCAACAATATAAAGCCCAACACATATTATGTGTAGTAACATAAGCATCTCATATAATTATGTAGATAGTAGAAGAAATAGTGCGAAATAGCAATCGACGCTGTCATTCTTACGAGGTTACATGAAATATCGACTAACGCTGTGGGCGTTGTTGCGTGGTTAAAGAGTAATTAAAAAGTCTCATTTCCACCGTCTTCCACTGGGTGTTTTCTGGGTATGTCTTTGTTTCTTCTTTGAGACTCATGTCTGCAGTCTCCTACTGATGTCAAGTAACTCCTTGTTCACTGTTGGCTATTTCTCGGTCTTCATTTCCTCTTTCCATTGTCTTACTTCTTCTATTCATGTTTATTATTCACCATTTGTGGCTCTTTCGTATTTTCTTCCACTCTTACTGTTATTCTCTCCACTTTTAAATAAATCTGAACATACCATTGGGCTGGTCGACATATGAAGAGTCGAAGACAACAGGAATTTTGTGAGGCCAGTTGTTGTAGCTGTTCGACCAGTACAGTGACCGTTTCGCTCTGTCTCCCGCTGGCTGTACATACATGATTTTCATAGGACTTAACTCTCTGCACAGACAAAAAAAAAAACAACTTTTTGGAGAACAGGACTACAGGAGATCTGCAGAGAAAGAGAACCTCCTTCAAAAAGAGTATCTGAAAGTCTTAAGAAAAAGGAGATCTGCAGGTAAAGAGCACCACGACAAACGATAATATTGATTGAAAGTCTTTTGAGAGCCAGGCTACAGGAGATCTGCAGGGAAAGAGAACCCGGTCAAACGATATCATTGATTGAAAGTCTTTTGAGAGCCAGGCTACAGGAGATCTGCAGGGAAAGAGAACCCGGACAAACAAAATTAATGATTGAAAGTCTTGGGAAAGCGGAAATCTTCAGAGGAAGAGCACCCCGACGACGAATAGCGCAGATTGAAAGTCTTGTGAGAGCCAGGCTACAGGAGACGTTCAGAGGAAGAAAACCTAAGTAAAAAAAAATTGTGCAGTCAGCTCACAGACTAATAAATCAACCAGACTGGAAACACGAGCTTCAGGCTGTGTCGTTTTTTAAGGAATTTCCCAAGCGGCGGTCGTATAACCAACACGGCCGCCGCTCGGGAAATTCCGATTCTAGTTCTTTCTGCAGTAGAAATTTCTTTTATTTGTCAAGATTGGTTGTACAGTGTATTAATTTCTTGGAGCGGAACCAAACTTCCGAGTTCAGTAGGCGCGTCAAAATGGTGTCATTCAACATTGTAGCTATGCTGAAGCGTCGGTCGTAAACCTAATGTGGCGGATGGTTCATGACCTTTCGCTGTTTTGTGATGTCACACAATGGGATCATCCAGTCTGGGTATTTTATTAGTCTGTGAGTCAGCTAGATTCCAAATATGAAATTAATTTGACAATACCAGCGTGCAGCCAGTATTCGGTGCATATACAATTTGTCTGAATACTTCTGTAACCATGAACTTTTTAACATTATCATTATTATTATTATGTATAACTGTAGACATTGCCTCGAAACGAGTACTGTTCGCAGACAATGTCAAGATTTCTGTTCATTTCATGATGAGCAGGACGTTGTTTGCGATTACATTGTGAACCATTGAGAAAATCAGCTGAATAAAATTTGTTCACTTGAACAAACGGAGAATCAAAAATTACAGGATAGTAAAGATGATGAAAAATATGAAAATTAATAAATAGGAGGAAAGGAGTGGGGAAAAGAAGTGGAAGAACTTAGATTATGTTATTTTAAGTTAAAAATATGTAGGTAATTAAATGACTTTATATACCGTACGATAGAATCAGCGAACAAAATACTAGATGAGTGAATGTATGAATTAATGAAGAAATAATGAATGAATTGTTGAGTGGAAATTAAGTCAGTGAAGCTCATGAGTGAAGGAAAGAATATAATTATGAACGAATAAACGATTAAATGACTGACTGAATGAATGAATAAATGAATGAATGAATGAATGAATGAATGAATGAATGAATAAATGAGTGAACAGACTTACGAACTCATTTCTGTATACAGTTTCCCTCCCAGCTCGCGGGCTTCACGCTTATATATTTCGTGCTGGTAATGTTTATCGTCTTTCACGCCAAAGTTTCTGTCCATTATAGACTGTCAATGTAAACGAAGACTGAATGAATGGATTGATTGATTGACTGATTAATTGATTGATTGATGGATGGAGGAATGGATGGATAGATGGATGGACGAATGGATGGATGGATGGACGGTTGGATGAATGGATGGATGGATGGATGGATGGATGGACGGATGGATGGATGGATGGATGGATGGACCGAATGAATGAATGGATTTATGAATAGTTGGATGGATGGATTGATGGATGGATAGATGGATCGATGGATAGATGGTTGGATGGATGGATGGATGGATGAATGGATGAATGGATGGATGAATTTTTTTGTCAATGCATACTGAGAACTATAGTCAAAAACTACTCAGTAAATGAGAAAGAAAGTTGGATAAATATCGAATTGTTTTCCTCGTCAGAGAGTCATCAGCATGTATACCATGACTCACATGATTCGTGCAGCACAGGTGGTTTGTAAGCGTCCGTATAAGGAAGTATACAATTTCCTCATATATAATTCTGTAAGTGTCAGATGTCACCCGGAATGTTTCTCAAGATATTCTGTTTTTTTTTCTGGGGAATGTCTAAGTGAATGTTAGATGGGTAAACGTGGTAAGACGTTTGTGCACAGTGGGGACATTTTTTGAAAAAGAAATACACGCAAATTACTTGGAGATAAAGCCCCACTTTTAATTGGTTCTGTGCTTACCGCAGAGAAGGAATAAGTGAAAGGTTATTCTGTCTATAAATAACCACGATATTGTGTGCTCTTACCGCCTCTGCTGCCTCGGGGTTGCCCCATGTAATTCGATCCTCTACTACACCGACAGCCTGAAACATAATCATGTAGTAAACAGTCATCTTTTAGTCCTGTTTGTCTCTATTAGAAACACCCTCCCCCTCCACCCGCCACCGAAAAAGAGCGTGGGGGGGGGGGGGTAAGTGGATTTGGTGTCTATTTAGTCCAAATACTAGGAATATTAATTTTTTTACGACCAGCATCTGGCACGTTTCTCTAAAGTGTTATCGTGGCCATTTCAGAAAAGAAGAAAAAAAAAGTCACCAAAGCCAACCAGACAAACATAATGTTAAACCTAACCTTTGCCCTAAACCTAACTTTTATCCTTCCATGTTGCCCTAATTTATTGTGCAAGTAATACACAATTTGGTCAAATGGACCAAACAGTAACTCTGAAGAAAAAGTAAAACAACAACAACAAAAAATCTCAAAGTCATTTAATTAAATTCTTCTTCTTCTTCTTCTTGCGTTCACCAATCTAAATCTACAGATTTGTTCTTTTAAGAAAATCTACGGCTTTCTGCAATTCTGGCAGAGCACCAAAGAGTTTGACATTTAGGTCGGTGGGTTTGGGCCAATATGTTTCTCGTAGTGCTGAGAAGAGTGTGCAGTTCTGCAATATATGCTCTGTGTTTTGAGGAGACTGGCTGCACTCACATATGGCAGATGTTCCTATTTTAAACTTGGATTTAATTAAATAAAAATAATGTCTTCACCTTTTGCAGATGCCCAGCAAAGGTAATTCAGCTTTCTCTACAAAATACTTTTCTTTCCTTTAATCGCTCAGAAACAATATTATTTTAGGCAAGGTCATAAGCAGAGACACTGGCTATGAATGGATACAATTCAAATGCTCTGTAATTTATTTCCTTTTGTTTCCAGTATAAGGAAAAGTTGTGTTTCAAAAAATTTAACTGCAGGTCTGAAATTATTGAAATGTTACCGTTCAGACAAGTTCTGACGTAGTAGGAATTCCTCCCTCATTGTATATCGTTGGTCTAGATTACCTACTATCGCAGAACTTGCGAGTGACATCAGATGAAAAAAAAATCCTTTTTCAAAAATAGATATAGATTTAATCCGAAGTCCGAAAGAGACCAGCGAGCAGTAAATTACGCTCGTGCGTTCACATACCTGCTGGATAGCATCCACGATACCTGGATTGTCGCCATCTTCTTTGTTCTGGTTTGAACGAAGCCAATTCTCAAAATCTTTGACCCTCTGGTCGTTCAGGCGGTCCTAAGAGGTAGAAACATACAGGGCTCAGAACAAGTCCAGGTCTGTCCTGCTATAACGTGACCCCTATTACACACGTCATGACAGACACAAGCAGAACAGATTCATTTTCAGGTATCTGTACTTACAGGCCTCTGTAAGGAGTTATTTATTGTATCTTAAATGAAAAAATCTCATCCCTTGTTCCACCAAATTCCTGCTTCATCCAGGAGGAAGAAAACGCTGTAGTTATAAGTATGTATGCACTCCCTGCGTTGTGCGCTAAGGGCGCGTACGCATATGTACCTATCCCTAATCCCGTCCTTATCCTCAACCTTAAATCTCGTCGAATCCCTAATCCTGTCCCCTACCCTTTCAACCAAAAAACAGGAGGAAAACAAACAAACAGAAACTGTGAAAGAATAATTAATAAATAATTAATTAAGGCCGTTGTCTTAACATTCCGGGAGGAGCTCTCTAGCTCCGGAGTCACAAAAAAGCTTTAAACTACGTATCCTAGCGCAAAAAAAACAAACTTGGGGGGGCTGGTTGGGGGGGGGGGGGTGCATACTTGTAACAACGTTCGGAATAGAATGACACACATCAGAGTAAACACAGAAAGACAATAGTATTATAGGGCATCGTTTTTCCCAACTGCAATTCATTTCAACAAAGCATTCCAGCTAGATCTGTTGCTTGAAGTATTAAGAGTTCATGCCATGTTAGATCATGTGTTATACTCCACTGAGCTATGGTAAGTTCATATCTATATAACTGTATTATAAAGATGGACTTTCAAGGCGTTCTCTTTTTAGTGAAGCAGGTGGTAGCGAAAATTAAAGAACATTTCAGGAATATGCAAGGTGTTGGTTAAGTCACATGTTTAGCATATGTTTACTTAATTATTTTTCTTTAGTATTTAATCATCTGGGCGAGTGTATGTTAATGTTCCAGGCATTATAATAGGGTGAATAAGAATTGCTGCGGGATCATAGAGTGGTTGTTAGAGAAGTGCTTTGGCAGGGACACCTGTACCTAATAGTACTATAAATTATGTGGACGCGCTTTTCATGTTATGCTGTTTGTAAGCGAAATATTGTTCTATGGGATATTAAAGTCTTTTTTATTTATCTTAATTTCTTACCTTCAGCCGATTGGAAATTCGATCCAAAACATTCTTCAGGCGATCCTAGGGCAAAAATATTACAACTTACGGTATAATGATCATTGTTACAGTATTACAAAGCATAATTGATACCAACATTCTAGTTCGGTCGGCAGTCAGATCAACCAGGCTTGTATCATGGTGAACATCTGAGATTACACAAGCCAAAACTAAGATGTGCAGTCTCTATAAAATTGCGTTTATATCATCAGTATAACCAGAGAGTATAGATCTATACTCTCTGGTACAACCATGAAACAGCACTATAATGTGGAGGACATACATGTAATTCACAGATGAGAGAAAAAACAACAACCCGGCTTTACTTGAATATATTCCTTTTCTTAAATACACTTTTCGATATAATATTTAAGTAAGCATTCTTTAATATTTAACCCAGAAGAAAAGAGAAAAAATGCACGGGGCATCTGTTCTTCATACAGACAATCTACAGTGTACGATCTCTCTACGAGTACTTACTTCAAGGACATGCATAATGAGTTTATTTGGAGCTTTGAACTAAGTTTGAGATGCATGACGTGGCGACTACTCCAAAAATGATGATTAGGTGGAGACAAATGGCTACAGAAAATGGTTTGGATGCGTTATTTACTGACAGCTGCCCAAATATTCAAGACTTACCCGGAGGTTAACCTTACTGTGAACAAAGACTGGTGTCAGAGCCAGCAACACAAAGATAACCAGTTTCATCTGGGGAGACAGCAGGTATGGATGGGTGAATGCATGAGCCTAGCGATGAGTGGATGTAGGGGCAAATAAATGACTAACAGCAAAGATGGGTGGATGTGAATGGGTGGGTGTGGATGGCTGTGAATAGGTACATAGGTGGATGGATGATTAATAGATGAAACAGTGGATAGATGGGTGGATGGATGGATGGATAGATGGATAGATGGAGAGCTGGATAGACAGGTGATGGATGGGTGGGTAGGCAGATAATTGCGTGAATGAGTGGATGGATATATCGATGGGTGGATGCGTTGATGGATGTACTCTTATTTATGTATGGGTGGATAGATGAGAAGATGGATGAGTGGATGGGCAGATGGATGGTTGAATGAACGGACAGTATGACAATGGACATCGCCAAAATCAAGAACGCAAAGTCAGACTGCTTCAACTGGGAAGAAAACAGGTTTGCATGGATAAATGGATGGATAAATTGATTGATGAATGAGTGGATGGATAGGTGAAATAATTCTGAATATAATCATGATTATGTTGTTGTTCTTTGTAATGATGGTGAAGAAGAATCATCACTGATTCCAAATGCTGGCCTGTTTAACTACAATGAGTTTCGTTTAACTTCTCGATTGTTCTTTTGGAATCTATTTGAGGTTAAAACATTAACCTTAAAAAAATTGAACTCCAGATTCACAGTTTTATATCCGGTGAAGTTGCTGTGACTACGACAATGAAGACAATGGTAGATGTGAAAAGATGAAATCGATGATAATGATGGAAATTGTAGACGGTTTACGAGCCAGTCTAACCGTCGGGAATCGGACATGTATGTGGTAAAATGGTTAATTTGGATGGTGACGTTACGGCCCTGAATTTCAGTTATGAAAAAAACACCAGTTGGTCAGTGCGCGGGGTCTGTCTGAGACGCAATGTCGTGACCTCAAGATCTAACTGGTCGGTCGATTGAAATCGCCTGGTGCGGTCCTAGGATTATAAAAACTGCATGTGGATACCGTAACCTTTAAGTTTCCTTAGGCTGAAAGCAATCGAATGATAGAGATGGAAGAATTCGAATGTGCCCGACAGGAAAATTCTTACTTTCGCTGGTGGGTCGCTTGCCGTGAATGGAGATGAACGGCTCTGAAGACCAGGGCAACTCTCCAGATCTTGCACAGATTGAGCCAGGTTATATAAGTACTAAGCCGTATCTGATTTGAATAGGTACAATGCCGGGATTTATTTCACAATGGCAGTCGGTTTTCAATATCCTGCCCGGTTGAGAATGATCAGATATTATAATAATCATATATTATATTCAGTGACGTGGCGTGGTTTTGTTTGTTGGTTGGTTGCAGGCCGGTGGGAAACGCCCCTGAAAATATATCTTGTTTTGTTGATGGTAATCGATAGTTAGATACTTACAATTTGAGCAAATCATGTACTAGTCAATCAGGGTTCCTCTCTAACCTGTGCGCATGTGTGCACGCACGTAAGCGATTTGCAGCCAGTGCACGGAGGAAATTAGCATGTCCACAAAAATGTTAGTTACATAAGATAATGTAGTAATAATAATCGTATTTAATAATACCTGCACAAAAAGTAAGTTACCAAATTAATGTAATTATTAAAATTACACTTGGTGAAAATAATCTGTCAAATACCTCGATTGTTAACATTTGCGTTGCTATATGTGCACAAGAATTCAGTGCACACACATACTTTTGTCATAGGAAAGGAAAATTGCACAACATACGATCTGTCTGCATGCTGACTACAAAAACTTAGAGGGGAACTTTGCTGTCGATTCAGGTTTTTAGCACTTTTTTTTTTTTTTTTACCTCTGTGTGTGCCAGGTTTTTTTTTTTTGACGCAGTCAAAGTATCGTAACTTATTCTTACTTCACAGTTTCGCCATCCATTTTTCATGTACATGGAAAACATAAAGTCAGTGTATTAGATATATCCTTGCTAACATTATTTCATACAAGCTCCATGCATTTGAAAGAATATTTCTCCCTTAACGTACACACTCCTACTTCAGCGATTTCAAAACGGTTAAGAAAAAAAAGAAAAGAATTTTGTAATGCAATCGGCTGTAGTCGTAAGATGAAGAAAAAAATCGAAATGACCTTTCGACAGTTTGAATTCTTGCATGTATTTGTAGTGCGACCAGCTGTAGTCGTAAGATGATAAAACAATGGAAATGACCCTTTGACAGTTTGAATTCTTGCATGTATTTGTAGTGCGACCAGCTGTAGTCGTAAGATGATAAAACAATGGAAATGACACTTTGACAGTTTGAATTCTTGCTTGTATTTTTGGCGACGGCCATCAAATAGAGCGACAGTCCTGCTTTCTTGTGGAAGGTCGTGCTACAGGACAAGTGACAGATCTTGTTTGCTTGTTTGATATTGATTTTAATGCTCTTAGTCTGGACGTTTTTTTTTTTTTTAACATCATGTGGTTTTGGGGGGGGGGGGGGGGTGCAAGTGGACAAAGACTTTTTAAAAATTTTGTTTGCCTTTCAATTCATGTTCTTTTGTGAATAATTGTACAGTTTAATTATTGTCTGTGGTGTGTATGTTTTCCAACTTACAGCTTTTTGTTTTGTCACATTTTAATTTGTTCGAGACCTTCATGCTACGATCTTGCAGCTTTTCTGTGCTTTTTCAATAATATTTTACAATGTCGTAAATTTCTTGTTTTGTCCTTTATATTAATTTAGGATAAGCCTTTCTCCTCTTCCAACAATGTCCACAGTGTTTACATAAAGGAAAGTACTGAGACAAGTCCTGAGATCTGTTTCCAGTCATCAAATTCAGCAGATGTTTTATGAAAGTTATATTACTGTTTACCTATGAAAATGATGGGTACAGAAATTAATGGCTATCGAAAACGCAGTTAAGGAATAATGCAATTATTTCTTATCATCTTGGCAGATGTTTCACACATTTGCAATATAAAGATAGGACATCTAATAGGCGAGTCCCATTGTGTAGTAAGGAAACTGACGAGGGAACTCACAATGCGTTTTTGTTGTATCTACCAGAGTATCTGATGGTAATATGTCCGGCTGAGACTGCCGACTTTCATTACTTTTTTTTATTAATAAAAACAAACCGACCCCCTCCCTTCCCTTCCAGCTAACCCCGGCTTTGGCTCCAAGACTCGCTCCCTTCAGAAATAGAAGGCAAAATATGAACGTATTTTGTTCACAGGACAAGGAAACAATCAGCCCAATCTCAACCTAGGTAAGAGATCTTTCAGTATATGTGAGGTATGTGTGCGTATAACACGTGTTATCCCCGAAAAGAGTAGGGTAGTCGTATCTTAAATATCTGAATGAGAAGATACGAACAATCCAAATCTAAACTTCAAAGGGATAGGTAAAACAACAGCAAGGCGGTCTTTGCGTTTTCATTTTCCCAGTTTTTCATCAACTATTCTGATTTTCCGTAATTTCCAACTTAAGAATGTAGAACAGTCTGCCTTGTAATGAAATGATAATTATGCACCTTTTTTTCTTTTCTTATCACCAAGTGTCATTTATCCTTGCTCACTGGCTGGTCTTAGCCGTAGGGTGATGCAGCTGACGGGATGGGATTCTGGGTACAGGTTCGGTTCTACCCACTTGCAGCTGCGCATACCCCACTTCTACCCCTTATTGTTTCAGAATCTGAAAGCATCTGATGGTTGGGCTCTGTCCAACTTACTGCTTCAAAAACGACAACTTTTTTTGTTTCTAATCAAAAAGGTGTTATGTATCATTTGGTTAGTTTTTAGTTTGCTCCAGACTTTGCACACGCTGCTATAGGAAGAAAGGGCAAGCGTCACAACTTTTGGAATAGTTTTGTGGTCCGAAGACTTGGGATTCCCTTCATCAAAACCTAAGAGAGATACAGAACACTGAAATGTTTGAGAAGCCTGAAAGTACGAATTCTTAATTAATGGAATTCAACCGCAGCTGTTTCTGGCCTTGTCCTATGTTTAGCATACATGTTCCTGTATTGGTGAACTCAATGTGAATTGAACTAAAGCACTTAGGGCTGGCATTTGACGGGATCAAGAGCTATAGAAGTATTATTTATTCACTTATTCATTTAATTATTGATTTACTTGTCATCATTATTTAATATAATGGTGGAAGAAATAAATCTGCACATATTCATATTGTGAAATATGTCCATGTTACACCAAAACAGTGTAATGGAAACTTTAAAGTAGTTTACTGACGAGCACAGACCTGTTAGTAATAAACGAGCGTAACAAATCAGACAGATCTCACAGATTTCTTTTTTTTTTTTGAATCAGCCAAAATCAGACAGAAAGTTGCCCCCAAACCGCCAAACCAACCAGTTTTTCCAGCCCAAACCGCCGCCCAAAAATAATCATATTAAATAAAGGTAACTAAAGAGGTAGAGGTAACATTTAACGTTTTTGTTCCTCCTCATCCCAGTTGTATGTTAGAAATGCAAAATGCTTGCGGCATTAATGAGAAAATTCGGTGCTGTGAATTAAATGTGTCAATAATATTGTAATATAATGGAAATAATTAACTTGTATCGCGCTCCAATCCACAAAAAAAGTGATGCTCTAAGGCGCTGAACTAAAATTAAAAACAGGATTAACATAACCTCAATTGACCATGCTCCCGCTCACACACATAATAATATAATAATAATAATAATTAAGATCATTTATATAGCGTCCAATCCAAACCGTTTGCTCTAGGCGCTTTACAGAAAGTCGTGTTCTCTCCATCTGCAACTCACTCTCTCTCTCTCTCTCACACCCTCTCTCTCTGCTATACATACATTGTATACAAAGATACACATACATAACATACTATAAGACAGAAATTAAACAATAAAACAGCAAAATTAAAGTGAAATGAGAAAATAAATGGATTGGGAATGTCGGGACTTCACAACTGAAAGTGTTTTTTAAAAAGGTGGGTTTTTAGACCAGTTTTGAATTTTGACTCGGTAGATGCTTCCCGCAATGATTTTGGCAGTGAGTTCCAGACATGAACAAACACTTGATCTCCTCTCATCCTCAAGCATCTGAGACAAAAAAGGGACACCATTCAGTTTCAATGAAAACAGTCCTAAACAAAATTCAGTCCTGAGCCCATTTCTAAATATGACGATGTTTTCACTTTTCCCGATGTCAACACTGATGTTGTTCCACAAAAATTTACGCCCACCAATAGAAAAAGCCTTTTCACCACGTGACAGCCTGACTGTGGGTGTTGTAAGTGGTTTAGATTCTACTGATCTACTTGATGTACTTGATCTACTTGAATCTTAAGCTACAAGTGCTTGAATAAAACAGATACCGCTACCGTTGAGTTTGGTACTGCGATGCGGCAATAGGGGTCAAGTTGCAAAATAATATGCCATAAAGAGACCGCAACTGTTATGGCTGACGTCATGTCATACATCCATATAACATCTGGTAAAGAAGCAGCAACAATTCCTCATTGAGATTTATTGGCTATGGATCATTGTGGTGTTGTCTCTGCTGTTACTTTAACTGTGATGTGCCCCAGCATATACCAGTCAGGCATTCGTATTTACTCACACATTTCGTAAAT
>OZ007572.1:5452388-5462388 GCA_963931925.1 Onchidella celtica
TTAAAGTGGTTAGGTCTGAACAGCGCACATACTACCAGTCTAAGATCTCGATCTAGTGGAAAAAAATAACAAAAGAAAAAAATCAAGAAGACAGAAATTTTGAGGATAAAATCTGTCTGTGGAAATTTTCAGTTGTGAAATTCATTTTCCTCTCGCTTGGATAAGTTCTGTTGTCATTTCAGTGAACGTTCCAGTGTGGACGTAAATTGTTGACGCAATGGCCGCAAGTAACTTTCCGGTCTGCTTTTGTTTCTTGCTATCTACAGGACAAAGGTTCAATGGAATATTGCCATTATGATATCTTATCGAGGTATAGATAAAACTTTTGCGTAGGCAGAAATGCGTGTTACACATACCAATCTAAGACAGGTGGCCAATTGCTTTTATGTTTGCAAAGGAACGGAAGTTTCAGACACTGAGAGAGATGTCGTTATTGTCAAAATTTGTTGTTTATTTGTGTACGAAAATACAGAAAATAATATTATTATTTTGTTGAGCAAATAACGATGCACGGGTCATGAAACGAATTTGCCATATTTGAGTAGAAAAGCCGCGTAAGCCAAAACAAATTAATAGCGATGAGATTAACAGACAGGCTACAAATAAAATTTGCACAAACTCACATCCCTGGGTGTTCTTTCTTTCTTTCTTTCTTTCTTTCCTTTTCCTTTCTCCCTTCTTTCTGTCTTTCTTCCTTTTTAAAAATTTGTCTTAGAAACGTAGCACAGATATAAAGGGAGGGTAGCTTTGATGAAAATGCATGTATTTTGTTTCGACCAACGAGATGATTTTTTAGGACATTTCTGGCTAAGCTGCACACGCGAGACCGTTCCGTTGACGAGCGGCGGTTGATTATATCTCGATCAGTCAATTGGTACAAAATCTGCCATTAAATTTCAATTATCTGACGTTAATTTGATAACTTCCACGTCTCGTGAATTCATCAAACAGTTAACTAATATATATATATATATATATATGGCCTTTAGCGTCTTTACAGACGGTCTTAGCAGCTAGAATATTCACTTTCACTTTGACTGACAGCTTCTCTCGTGGCTTATTCTACCAATGTTTGACCCGAGAGTGCGATGGCAGTGATTGCAGGTCAGTCTTTTGGGTTCACTTTGGCGAGTGTTTTCATTCCGCCTCTGTCGTTTTGTCAGGTATGTTTCTTTTGCCTTGAAGTCTATTGCGAGCGTGCCACTGCGCAATTTTTGTCTCCATCTGCTTCGATCATTTGCAAGGTTCTCCCATTCATTGGGGTCGATGTTGAATGCTTTCATCGTGACGTTGCAAGTGTCTTTGAATCGCAGATGTGGCCTACCTCTGGGTCGGTTGCCAGTAGCAAGTTCCCCGTAGAGAATTTGTCTGGGGATGCGATCATTTTCCATACGGTGGAGATGTCCAAGCCACCGCAGTCTTTTTTTGCCTAGGAGAGCCTGAGTTGATGGAATGTTGGCTCGGCTCAGAACATCGATATTTGAGATCCTGTCTTGCCACTTGATCTTGAGAATTTTGCGTAGGCAGCGCAGGTGGAAGGAGTTGAGGGATCTTTCATGTTTGGAGTAGGTGGTCCATGTCTCTGAGCCATACAGCAGGGTGCTTAGGACGCAAGTTTGGTACACGAGTACCTTTGTTTTGATGGTCAGCTTGCTATTGTTCCACACCCTTTTTGAGAGTTTGCCAAAAGCTGTGGCCGCCTTTCCTATTCTGGCATTTATTTCAGTTGTTATGTCTGTGCTACCACTGATGGTTGAGCCTAGGTAGCAGAATTTTCCCACTTGCTCCAGAGGAGAGCCATTCAGCATGATTGGGTTGGGGTTTCTCAAGCCTTGTGTCAAAACTACAGTTTTTGAGACACTGATCTTTAGCATGAATTTGTCACAGGCTTTGGCAAGGCTATTGATGAGAGCCTGGAGCGTGGTTTCATCGTGGGCCACGATTGCAGCATCATCTGCGAAGAGGAGCTCTTGTAACATAATATGCTCTGTACGAGATTTTGCTTTTAGTCTGGCAACATTAAAAATGGAGCCGTCCACTCTGGTGTTAATAAGTACTCCACCTGAACATTGACCAAAGGCATTCTTGAGTAGGGCTGCAAAATATATACCAAATAAGGTAGGAGCAAGAACACATCCCTGCTTCACACCGCTGTTTACAGCAAATGAATTGGATGTGCAGCCCTCAAAGTTGACACATGCCCTCATGTCAGTGTGGAAGGATGCAATAATTTTTAGCAATGTTGGTGGACAGCCTATGGATTTAAGGACTGCATACAGGCCAGATCGGCTTACGGTGTAGAAAGCCTTTGTTAGGTCCACAAAGCATGTTATAAGCGGCCTGTTTTGTTCTTTACATTTTTCTTGGATTTGCCGAAGTGCAAATATCATGTCAATAGTTGATCGTTTGCTTCGAAAGCCACATTGTGTTTCTGGTAAGACTTTTTCCGCCAGTTGTTGAAGGCGGCAGAGTATGACGCGAGCAAAAGCCTTTCCAGTAATGCTGAGGAGGGATATGCCTCGATAGTTGTTGCAGTCGCCTTTGTCTCCTTTGTTCTTGTAAAGTGTGACAATTTTGGCGTCTCTCATATCATGTGGTATCACGCCTTCTTTCCAACACTGCAGTAACAGATTATACAGGTGTGGTAATAATGGGCCTTTTAGGTCTTTTAATACCTCTGCAGGAATGTTGTCACTTCCTGTGGCTTTTCCAGCAGACAGGTGGTCGATTGCATTGGAAAGCTCGACTAAGGAAGGTTCAGCGTCAAGTTCGGCTAATAGAACTAGGTATATCCGCCCATATATCAATGCAAAACCTGACATTGTGTATATCATTCTGTTTAGTTCATCATGTATTTTGAATTGGATACGCCGAAACAAAAATGTTCAAACTAATATTTGGTCTGCACTCAGGAAGGTTGAACATAAGGATGTTTATGTATGGCTTTCAGTAATCGTAACGAAAAAAAAGAAAAAAGAAATAAAAACCAAGAAACTGACGAAAAAATACAGAGAAAAGGATCGATAGCTCGGATAATGCCATCCATAATAACAGCAGCTATGCAATGAAATGACATTTTATTCAACAAATCAATTTGAAATCAATGGAAATTAAAACAGTGTTAAACATAAATAAACAAATTTTGCTTTTTATGCCAGAACGTTCTCACTGCACTCGGGATAAACCACGAAGAAGTTTGTTCAATAAAGATATTTCATCTGTAAATTTATTCTCATTTACATGAGGAAAACATCTTTATTTCCGTTTCGTGAATACTGGCATGTGAACTACGAGCTGAACATCAGAATCTGCTCTTTGACACTGCCACTAGGTATCATATTAATACACACATACATGATACATTCATTCTTGACTGCCGTAAATCAGAATACAATTTAGAGGCAATAAATATGCATAAATATCCATTGATATGATCAGACTTAAACCTTAATTTCACTTTCTCTGTTGATACTTTTTTTTATGGTAGTTGGTTGTCATGCATTGTATTTATTGCTTAGCACTGACAGTTGTACTTAGTCGCGATATGTGAAATAATTCATATACGACTTATAATATAAAGTCATCTGGATTTTATTTTAATTTTTGAAAATCAGACGTGCGTGATATTTCAGGACAATTACATACAAAGAAAAAGTTACGATGATGAAGAGAGAGAAAAGACTGCAACAGAAAACACAGAGAATAAAAAATTATTAAAAACCCAACAAATTGTGCACTTGCATCTTCCATGCTGTAATCCAGAAGGAATTAAACATCAAGATAGCTAAAAGCGAAAGTGTGTCTGTGTATGTGTTCGCATAAAAAAAAAAGAAAATACTGGTTCATGCATGTTCATACAACTCCACCTGTCCAGATGCACTTGAAACTTTACAGGAAGCTAACTAGTATTAAACAATAATAAACACTGAGAACACCAAATAAACTTAATTACACTTGAAAATACAGAGAAATATCAATTTCAGAATCATCATCATTATTCTGGAATAATACAAACAAACAAGGGAATGTAAAAATAACAGTGTAGGCCTACACATCAGTCTGGTGTCTCTGGGTAACAACAGGGCTGCATTAAGACCCTTAGAGGCCCTGAGCATTTAAAAGATTTTTTTTTTATACTGAACATTATTATGTAATTCAATAATAAAAAAAAGCGGAGTTTTAGACACCAGCAAATGCTTTCATTTTTTTTTTCATTTATTATGGGGGGGGGGGGGGGTCTATTTGTGGACCCTGGTTAGCACCATTTGCAGTTTTGCACCATTTGATCAGTGATAAACCCGGCACTGAAAAATGTCTGTGGTGTACTAACCCTCCCCCCCCCCCCCCCCGATGCCCCAAGCATGTGCTTGTTTTGCTTCAACAGTTAATCCAGCCCTGGGTAACAATGTGTGTGTGAACTATGTGTAAAAAATGTCTACCATCTCTTCAACAATTCAAATAGAACTGGACAGAAAGCTTCAGTGAAACTGAAGTAAAGTAACCTTGATAACTGTGTAAATCCACGAAATACATCAACTGAGGCAATATGACAGTAGTGCACTACATAACGTACGGTACTTGTGGTATATTACGTCAAAAATTCGATGGGTCATGTTGCCACGTGTTTCCTTCTTGGTAAATATTCTGTAATAGCTTATTTGTACAACGCTAAATATTTTCTTTAGCTCATGGTTTAAGACACTGGATTAGTTTGCAGGGCATTTGAAAGACTGCAAGTGTATGTTATAGTGAATATGCGTGTGCCACACTCGTGTGGCATAAAGTAAAAAACTGAATATTGTATCCTTGAATTTGGGAGTATAATCTGGACTGCTGGGGTATAATCTGGCCTAGCCCAAAATGCCCCGGGGTATGAACCGGCCTAGTTCAGAATATACCTGAGGTATGATATAGGGTGGGATATTTAACCCCCAGTACAGTCTGGCCGCGGTGGAGGAGGAGAGGGGAGGCAGGTATGTCTTGGCCTGTTACATCGGCTACTGGACTATCTCATGGTCTGAGGCCTGGCTAAACTTGTGGAACGTCAGCTTCATTGTTCCTTTCCTGTGTTATGGACGGAAGTTCGTCGTCACTGAAAGAAATGGAGACATGAAAAAAATAAACATGCTGCGATTTCCAAGGGAGAGAAGTAAGGGAAATCTTTGTTCGTATTGTTGATAAAACATAAGTTATATCCCTTTAACAACTTTGTCCACCACCAATTGATAACTTTGACATACTGCAGTCCGTCATTTTCTGATACATAATTATTGTTATTTTTTAATAAAATTCCTGTATAAGGGACATAGCAAATCATTATACGGTTTTCCGTAATTGTTGAATTTAGGGTGAACAATTTTTTTTCTTTAATCTTTGGGGAAACTGCATGGATTCTGCTCACAAAACTAAATAGTAATTTGGCTTAAAAAATGTTTCTATTGGAAATTTTTAAAACTATTAGAATATAAATTCAATCTGCATTTTCACAACTAAGTCAACATCGTTGTCAACAACAGTAACAACAACAAATATGTCAACATTTCTATTAACAATCTGCCAATGAGGGATATTACACACATTCATTCTTATAACTAGCTGAGTTACCCGGCCCTGCCGGGAGAAATATCTTTATTACTTATAATGATCCAGATCTAGGACACTAAGTAAAGTTCCTTCCACAGACAAAGAAATACAATGACAGAATCAGTATCGACTCAGATTCCGCGCCAACTCTGGAGTTTGTTTACCCTTTTTCGCTAAAGTTTACAGGCGATCCCTGTTTTCGTTAATCCACAATTTGCTTCCCTCAGCGAATGAACGATGAGGGAAACTGCGTCACGGTACTAAAAAAAGATCACAATAGCGTGTCCCTGTTCTAAAACCATGGAGTCGGAAGTTTTGCTGCTAATTTTACGTGTGAATTATGCAAAATGAACAAATTACGTTTGCAGCAGTTTTATATTCTCCCCTTACATCACAATAAGTCGAGTTATAGGCAATGAGAATGTTCCAGAGTTTTGGAGCCCTCCCAAAAAGAGCCTTTGAGGGCAGAACTTTCACCCTTCGCTCCATTATAGTATGATATAATAGTAGTTATTACATGAATAAATCTATTTGTCACCCTCATTTCCCAATATAATTTATGCCCTTGATGCCCATCTAACGCAAACTTGTAATAACATTATCATGCATGATAAATTAAGTTACCTGTTTCTTTTTCATGTTGTTTTAGTCAAAAAGCACTTTCAAGCCAACGTACAGAAACGAGAAAGCGGCTGGGAATCAGGCATGTAGCAGTGTTGTAATGTCAAGTCCTCAAGTTAGTTCTATCTGCTGGTACACAGGTTTGGCACTGAGAAAGTCCAAGCTCAATACCATGACAGATGCGCCCTGCTGTTGTTCTGTGATGAATGTGAGACTATAAAATAACAGAACAGATAAATAAGGCAAACATATTTATTGATTTCACTACAGTACTAATGTAACTTTTGTTCGTTCCATGAAACTCTGGACAGTTGTTAACGTTCAAGACAAGTGGAATCAATACAGGGGGCTATTGAGTTGTTGAAGTTGTAACTCTCACTCCTTTTTTCTCTTTCTCCCTTTGCTCTCCTTCTCTCTCTCCCAACCCCTATCTCTCTCTCTTCCTCTCTCTCTCTTCCTCCCTCTTTCTCCCTCCCTCCCTTTCTCTCTCTCTCTCCCTCTCTATTCTCTCTCTCCCTCTCTCCTTCCTCTTGTTCTCTCCCTCTCTCTCCCTTCCTCTCTCTCTCCCATCTCTCTCCCTCTCTCTCTCACTCTCCCTTTTCTCTCTCTGTCCCTCTCTCGCTCCTTTTCCCTCTCTCTCTCCTTCCCTCTCTCATTCTCTTCTCTCTCTCCCTCTCTCTCTCCCCTATCTTCCCCTCTTCCTCTCCCTCTCTACCCATCTCTCCCTCGCCCTCTCTCTCTGTAACCATCTCTCTCTCTCCCCTTCTCTCTCTCTTTCTCTCCCTCTCGATAAATTTAATGTTCTGTCTTTTTATTATTTATCACCACCAATGGGCCTCACAAAACCTTTGCTTTTCTTTAATGCAACCTTTTACATAACAGAACACGGTGCCCTCGTAGTGGGTTTTGTTCGTTACTTCAGGACACTATCCGGACTCTCTGTGGTAAATGTTCTCTGAAAGTGATAAAACTCATGACACAATGTTCTGTTCCTGATACAATAACATAGGTGCCAACTTCCCAGACCTGCTAAGTGACTTTATATTGATTTAGAGAAAACGCGCTACGTTTGACAGAGCATAATTCTGAATCTGAGAGGATAGGCCTACTTACATTTTGGTGCTGCTAACGAAGCAAAAATTCGCAGCTAAATAACCTGTTTCGATTCGATTCTATACATTTCCTGTTGAAATCTTTTATTGTTCGATTTTTTTTTCACTTGAAAAAAAGGCGAAAGCCGAAAATTTGTGTATTTTCCGTCTTCTCTTTGGTTTGCTTTGTATCGTTTGAGTTTTATGTCTCACGCGGGGTTTTGCTACATACAACTTTTTCTTTTTGCCCAATTTTGACTTTACATTTTGAATGAAAAACACATTGACGTTGGGTGTTTTGATTGTCACAATGTTTTAGCTGTAGACAGGTTTTATGGCGGATTTCATGTTAAGGACCGCAACTCATTTTTTGTTTAAAATGTGACTTAACAGATTTTGAAAGTTACCTCCTCATATTAGAAAAAAAAAATGCTAACTTAATGACACACACACACACACACACACACACTCACACACACGCGCACACACACACACACGCGCGCGCGCACACACACACACAAAATCCCGAACTTTTGGACAAAGTAACGGACATGTCTGCACGGTCAATGACAAATAAACAAGTTGAAAAATAGACAGATGGACAGACAGACAGACGAGCAGACAGATGGATGGATGGATGGATGGATGGATGGATGGATGAATGGATGGATGAATGGATGGATGGATGGATGGATGTAGGCCCAGGGGTGGAATGACCAGCCAAGAAATTTCATTTTCCACAGAAACACCAACAAACCAGAAATGAGAATGATTTTAATGCTGTAACCAAGTCTGGTATTTCTGGGGCCGGCCGGTGGTTTGTGTGTATGTGTGTGTGTGTGGGGGGGGGGGTGAGGGTTGGGGGAGGGGGTGGATGGTGGAAGAAAGATAAACTACGATTATTTCTTTTCTTTGTTTAAAATTAGAGCACTAGATGGAACGTGGGTAGTAAGAGATAGAAAGGCAGGCAAGACAGGAACTGGACTGGCTCGCGCTGTCTTACGTGCGACCAATGTGCTGTGCACGCGCTGACATCCATTCACTCCTTTCGCTCTGTCTCTCTCTCTCTGTCTGTCTGTCTCTCTCTCTCTCTCTCTCTCTCTGGCCCCCTGCTCGTGGTTTCCTCTCTCTCCCATTCAGGATTCATTCATAGAGCAAGTCCGTGCTATCGCCGGCACGTGCAGCGTGTGAGCGGAAGGTTTACCAGCTGACTGGACGTTGTATAGAGCGTTTCAACGTGAGTAATGTTTTGTTGTGTGTTGTATACAGTGACGCTGTGTGCAAGCTACGGATAAAATCATATTGCATCAAGTTATTAATTTCTAGTGTACCATAGTACACATACTTGCTTACATGTAGTGTGTAGATTTGAACTATTCTTTCTCTCGTATAATTTATTTTATTTTATTAGGACGCATCTACAATCATAAATCCTGTATTTCTTATGTCTCGTTTTCATTTCTTGCTTATTGCCAAACACATTTTCCAAATCTTCCTTGTTTTTCTCGTACATTTCATCTTGAAGGGCTTACGTATATTTTCTGTATCGAAAATGCATTTCCCATAACATGTCCTTTGTATGTTCTGCATAATAGGATTTCCCTTATGCAATTATTTTCCACAGGATCTCTTCCAGCGTGTAATACCTCAACTCTTGTATACGCCCCCCCCCCTTCCACACACACACACCATAGTCGCATAACATCTCTCGTATAACTCCTCAGAATAATATGTTAGTCTTACTGTTAGCATGCTATAATTGTGCCCATGGTCTAGTGCCACTAAGGGTAGCCACACAAAGGCCACCGAATTCGGTCACCGAGCCACTAGGCGCTTTAGGTGAGAAGAATTGCACTATTTAAACGGACCGAATCTAGGTGGGCTCTGTGTGCAGTTGTTGAAATTATATAGTGCAATTCTTCTCACCTAAAGCGCCTAGTGGCTCGGTGACCGAATTCGGTGGCCTTTGTGTGGCTACCCTAAGGCTGGACACTGACATCACCCTGGGCGTGTACAGGACTTGCCAATCTGTCAATCTCCCCCTTAGAATGGCAAGCTTGTAACTCCCGTACGTCAAATTTGGAGAAATGGAGGATTGAAGTTTCGTGTAATCATAGCTTTTAGAGCAAAGATTTTTTTGTCTTTTTAGTAATACTTACAAATTACACACCGAATCTGGTTGGAACTTTGACTCACAATGGAGAAGGCCCAAAGAAATAGTGTGTAGTGTGTAGCTCAGTTCAGTCAAACAGTGGAGATAAATCTTGTCATTCTAAGGGGACACAATGGGTAGGGCACTAAAGCCTGAAGACCGCATTTTTTTCTCCATTAATCTGACTGTAGCCTGGTTTTCAGTACACAAATTAAACTAAAGTATTAAAAAAAAACAAAACATGCCCACTGTACTAAAGTGTCTGTGCTAATACTAAAAACGTATTAAACATAGGCGTATTTTAGTCCTTGGAGTATTGTTCTCAGAGTTTTTGCTGATGGTTTTTCCATTCAAGATGAACGTGCTTTTTAGGGTTTCACACAGTTTAGTCTGATAGAAATGTTTCTTTGTTTGGTTCTTTGTTTTAGATAATTATTTTTGGTCTAATCAAAATTTTTACCAATCAGTTTTTGATTGTTTTTTCAAAGCTCAGAGGTGATCTCTAATACTGGACAATTAAAAAAAAAAAAAAACACGGTAAGGAAAGGAAAAC
>OZ007572.1:5467388-5477388 GCA_963931925.1 Onchidella celtica
ACGTGGCTTAATGTAATCTCTATTTCGGTGGCGAGCAGCGTGGACGAGCGTTTCCAACACTGCGCATTACCCTCCTCTCTAGAATATTAATGGCAACACTGTCTTTGTTTTGATTACAACGACAATGCTCAAGTTCAGTACTGGCGTTACAACCGCCACTTCTACATGTTTCCCCCTGCAGTGTAGAAGATAATGGGTGTCATACTTCATTCGGGTTTCACTCTACATGGCAGCTTTGTCTTCCATCACATGGTGTCCATCATGCAGGATAGAGAAGACTAAATCCCTATAGAATTACCTTTCTCTTTTTCTCTGCATTTCTCTTTCGTTCTCTAATTTGTTGTGTTCTGCGCAGCTTCAACGTAACTAGATATCCTTAACGATAAAATCTTGACGTCAGAGATCCCCTGGAGGGGGGGGGGGAGGGAGAGCAAACTCACGGCCTTTCACGTGCATGTTCAAGGCCGGAGATGACCTCAGTTGACCTGCCCTGACAAATTGGCGTCAATGGAGCTAATTTCATTGGGAAACCTGTAGTCCTTTTCCCCTCTTTTCCTGCAAGAATGTTTCAAACGTCTTTGTATTCCACAATTACGCTGGCCGAGACATAGGCCATTCTATTGATCCATAAAATCATCTTTATTTAACCCTCTAATTCTCAGACATAAATTGCGATGTCCACGAATTTGAAAACCGACAAAGTATATTTAAAATGAATGGGGAAAAAAAGAAAGAAGGAAGGAAATACCATGTTATCAAGTAAAGTAATACACTGAGATGTGAGAAATTGTCCAAAATGTTGAGCATTTGGCACCGAGTGATGTGTGCCAGATATGATACACCAGGCACTAAAGGGTTAAGAACGTTCAAACCCCAAGTTATAGATATTGGAGCTGACATGCGGAATTTGAATTGAGTTTATCTTGATATACAAGCTGAGCTGTGTGTAATTCAGGATATTTTCACCCACATCGCATTATCTGTAACCACGGAAAGATTTTTGTATTGAATCTGCAGATTTCACGTAATTATGTTTTTGTTAAATCATGGGACAGTTTTCTATTTCTCAGCAGTTTCCTCCAAGCCTGAAACAATTTCTGAAAATTCCAAGAGATTGCGTCGCTTGTGATTTCTGTCCAGACCTGAAAAAAGTCGTTAAAATGGTTCCACACAATAGCAGGGACTCTTGGTCTTTGTATAGAAACTTTGCCAGAAGGGATCAGTATGTCCATGAATGAAAGAGGTTTAACCCTTTCGGTGTCAGAGACCTGGGACATAGTGGCAAGTTATATAAATCACCTGAAAACCACTCCTGAAATTCATAGAAAAGAAATTACAACGCCCTCGTTTGTATTCGCATCATACTTTATCATAGATCTGACCTACTCCCGATCGACTGCTATAGCGGCCTCGGTGCGTATATTTAGGAAAATGCTGGCGACCACTATGGAGGTCTGTGGCACTGAAGGGATTAACTTCACTTTTGTTGGAAAAGGAGTTAACTTTACGAGCATCTACAAAGCCCTTTAATCCTGCAAGGAAATAGAGCTCTAATTAATCTGAGATCAAATAAACGAATCATTTCGTGTCTTTTTTCATAGCCTATTGTTTAAACCAGTGGAATCAAAGTTCAGCAGATTTTTCTCGAAAACAATTGAAATGGAATTACAGCTTATTTATAATATTTCCGGGTTCAGTAATAGTATGAGTCATTGCCTCCAGCGTCAATCATCATTATTTTGCACCAATCATCCCAGTACTACTAGAGCCCTCCTGGCTGGACCAACGAGCTCTCGCCATAAGATTACAGAATTACCCTGATCACTATTAGATGTGGCCACACTGATTTAGGGTCCTTAGGTCACCGGTCATTGGCGTCATGTCGTTATTTTGTTTGTCAGATTTTATTGATTTATCTCTCTTTGCCATACAAATTATTAATGGCCTCCCCTGCTTCACAATACCCGTGATCAGTTGTCGTGAGTTTTGGTGCAACTTGTACACGTGCACAGAAACCCAACACATGCACATGCAGCTCCCCACCCTGATTTCTCCCCAAAATAATAAAAATAATATCACACACACACATATATACACACACACTCTTTATCCACTCTACAGTGCACGGAAATAATTAAACGTAGACACGAGATGAAATTAAGCTAATTTGTAATCCATTTTTATTTCCCGTAAACACGCTAACAAAATACACACACACATAACACACAAACACTCGCCCGCTCACGCTCGCTAGATCACCAAGCCCATTTTTTAACATGTCACCAAAATTAGTATATTATCACATTGCGGCTGATATAATCTCCTTATAATGGCAACAGACGTACTATTTATAGGCCAAGTATCCTGAAACAGGAGACATGAACAACTGAGGCCTGGAGATATTGAGCAAGACCGCGCTATATTTAAACACGCCCAGCTGAAACTGTCTTCACAGTTTCATGTTTCCTGGCCATAGTTTAGACAGAAGATTCTGGACATCATGAATGATTCACATTTTTTTCTCCCGGTTTAAAATGTCACAGGTGTAAAAACAATACGCCATTTGTAATTCTTGCCTGAAATAGATTCAGTGATATTCTAGGCAGAAGCGAGATGACTTTTGCCGCTATAGCAGTGACTTCCAGCAAGGCTCATTATAACTGTAGTAGAGTGACAGATGAAACTCATTCTGAAACTCGACACCATTTAATCATAAGGTGCGTAAATACACCCCCTACACATCCTAACCCCCACAGCAGTGCCCCTTTGACTAATCTCCGTCTGAAAAGGGATAATTCGAAAAAGTACTGCAGAAAAGCACATCCCTAAATCCCCCCTTCACCCCCTCACACACGCACTCACACACACACGCACTTACACACACACGCACACACACATACACACTCACACATACACATACTCACACGCACACACACACATACTCGCACACACACTCACACACACCCACACACACATACTCGCACACACACTCACACACAAAATATACACACACACACACAGCCAGTTCCAAAGAAAGAACAAAACTAGCATGCACATGCAAAATGGATTTCCTGTCCTCTGGATATTTCTTTAACTGGGAGCTCTATAGTTGGGTTTAAACCATCTGTTCAAAATTCAAAGTTTAACTACAGCAACTTAAGAGATGTCTTATATTCTTCAGACACAATGTAGAACAATAATTACATTTTGTGAAATCCGTATAAAAATGAAAAAATGATTACAATAACATCTTACGGGATACTTCAGGGTAATGTAGGGGAAGAGACAGACATCTACCAATAGTTGAATCAGTTCATTTGTGCAATAATTGTCTATTGTCCGTTCACCAGTTTGTTGAATCTCAGATTCACCGACTAGACATCAGATGATAACATGAATAGGTTTGTCCTGGGAGCTGTTGTTACGGGACTACAGTCAAAATACAAAGCCGCATTGATAAAAATTAATATTGATTGTGTTCACTGCTAATCTATAATTTACTATGTAAGATACTACTGATCTGTAACAACAGCGAGCTTACTGTTTTTTCATCCATTCGCTCGTTTGTTGAACCTTCGTACATTCGCCCCTTATATTTTTCCTTCCACCCCGTGACTGCCCTAATGAAATCATTGTCATGTTTATTTGCCCGTTCAATCTCTTGCTCATCTATCTGGCACCCAGTCTGATAAATTGAAGTTAACATCGATAGTTTGGTTTCTGAACTGTTCGTATGTTTGTTTCATCTGCCAGACTGAATCAACTATTCACTGGTCCATCACAGCTGATCGGTATCCAGCGTACTGGTAAAGCTCTTGGGTCTTACTTTCATTTGTTTTGTTAAATGCCATTTGTCAAAGTTTCTGTTTAAAAACCTCTCTCTCTCTCTCTCTCTCTCTCTCTCTCTCTCTATCATCCTGCCTGTCTCTCTGTCTCTGTCTGTCTATCTATCTATTTGTCTGTCTGTCGGTCTCTCTGTCTGTATCTATCTATCTATCTATCTATCTATCTATCTATCTATCTATCTATCTATCTATCTATCTATCTATCTATCTATCTATCTATCTATCTATCTATCTATCTACCGCCTCTGTCTGTCTGTTGTCTGTCTGTCGGTCTCTCTGTCTGTCTCTATCTATCTATCTATCTCCCTGACTTTCTATCTATCTATCTATCTATCTATCTATCTATCTATCTATCTATCTATCTATCTATCTATCTATCTATCTATCTATCTATCTATCTGCCCGCCTGTCTATCTATCTATCTATCTATCTATCTATCTATCTATCTATCTATCTATCTATCTATCTATCTATCTATCTATCTATCTATCTGCCCGCCTGTCTGTCTGTCTGTCTGTCTATCTATCTATCTATCTATCTATCTATCTATCTATCTATCTATCTATCTATCTATCTATCTATCTATCTATCTATCTATCTATCTATCTATCTATACCTACCTAACTACCTACCGTCTGCCTATCTTTCTTCTCTCTCTCTCTGTCTATTTATTTGTTTGTCTGACAATCTGTCTGTTCCTTCTTGGCCACAAACCGCCCGTATCATGAAACACTAGGCAGAACGAACTGGTCGCTTATGGAAAGGACGAAGTTAGATAGTTTGATGAATATCTGTTGTATTTCTGTGATGTTCTCTGATCAGATTTTTTGTGTTTGTTTATTTACACTTGATGCAGAATGACGTCATCCTGTGTTTCCAACGAAAAAAAATACAAAAACAAATGTAGGAGTTGAGCTGTTCTGCCACTGACCCATCTTCATGCATGGTTGTCTGTTGCAAGGGCCGTTATACTGACGAGGGACAAAGAATTCTCTTCCATTCTCCCAAATCAGACGCAAATTGACTGTTAAAAAATACCCGAAATCAAAGCACCAGCCGTGAAGTATTCCCCATAGCATGGGCCATAACTCTGCCGTTACTTTGGGGATTTGTTCAGGTTGCATTTTGAAGGATGGAATGTGTGATTGTCTGCTCTTGGCTGGATCTTTGATCTTTTGCTTATCACGAGGAAGCGACAAGCTTTGTCTGGAACTGAAGGGAGCCAAAAATTCCCAGAATTCCTAAAGGTCTCACAGTCTTCTGTACTGGGTTTCTGGCTGCCGAATGAAAGTCTGTTTACCTTTGACGACTGGGTTATTCAAATCGATGGATACAAAACTAGTTTTAATCAAGGTAATGGGCTGTAAATCAAATTACACTGATCTATTTTTTTTTTTCAATTTTTGTTTGAGTTTGTGTCTTCCTGACATTAATTAACCGGAGCAGACAGACTTATAACCTGGCGATGACCAGGCCCGTTCAAGTTTAAGTAAATATAACAGGCCGACACATGTATGTGACTGGGCTTCTATTCCGTTTATGATTCCCTGTAGTCTCGATCTCCTAGGATTTTTTTTCTTCTCCTTGTGTGCGAGCAGTGAACAGAATAGAATATTTTGTAATGAATCATTGGCTGTTTTTTTTTTAATAGTTTTTTTTGTTGTTGTTGTTGTTGTTTTCCCGTTAGAGGGCGTTGCCCTTCCAAGATTTTGCCAGAACGAGGTTCTGGTTTATCAGTTAGATTCTCATTTCCGTCTGTCGTGTTGTGGCGTCTATATTGTGTTGTGTTGGATATGTGTACCGCCATCAACATTGGCAAAGTTCAATCACTTTAAAAGCTTGAGTAGTTTTACAGCTGGTCTCTTTCAAACCACGTGATTTCGTGAATCCAAGGCTATTTAAATTATGTAAGAGTACATAAATCCATTCTAGTGAATTTATTTTGGAAAGGGGAGGGGTGGTAATTTCGTAAGAATTATATTGCATTTTAATATGCCACTTTTCTCTCTCTCTCTCTCTCTCTCTCTCTCTCTCTCTCTCTCTCTCTCTCTCTCTAATGGCTTCTCCCTCTTTCTCTTCACCTTTCTTTCTCCCTCCCTCTTACTTTTTTGTCCCCCCCCCCTACCTCTCTGTGCCTGTCTTGTATTTCTTCGTCTTATTCTTCGTTTACAAAAACGTGGCTCTATGATGCTGATCTCTGCTCTATTGCTACAGAATCGTTCTCATCCGTCTACTCTAATATATTTTCTTCCATAGTTTTTGTCCATCCATATTCATAGATCAGCAATCTCTCTCAGGTCGGGCTTGAAGATGACAATAACGTTTCACGTTTCCTTCTTTCTCATTGCGTGTCTTCCTGGTTTATCTATCTTCCTTTTAACTTCTGTTACCATCTCTGATCCATTGTAGTGTTCATGGAAACGATCAAATCAACGCGTCAGACAAATAATGTGGAGGGAATTTTATTTACAAATCAGCAAACACGCCAGGGGTAAAGGGCCTCAACTTTGCCATTTGTTCATGAGTTACGGGACGGAGTGCCTGTTCTTGGTGCTCATCACTGATCATCCATAGTGAATAATGGCAAAGCGAACCCCCCCCCCCCCCCCAACCTCCCTTCTTTTTTCCCCAAGGAGTCAACCCCTGCCCTCTCTTCCCTTCCCTAATCTTATGATAAGCAAAAGTGTCTCACTGTCAACTAAATATTCTGCTCTCCGAGTTCCTAGATCATACTGATATAATTTCATCATCATTATCAGTGTCTTGTCTGGAGCAGGCATTGACGGTTGTGGTTCTCCATCCCATTCTTTCACTCCAGGCCCTCATGAATGAGTTGTTGGTTGCCCATGAGCTCAGGCTATTTATGAATGTCGCACGTTGGCGTCCTCGACTTCTCTTCACCTCGATTTTTCCTGTCATATCGAAAAAAAAAAAAGCCACAACCACAAAATATTAGAACATCTATTCTGACCCTTTCAGCTGCAGGCGGGAACTAGTGAACTTTCAAACTTCAAACATGGAATTTCTCACTGCTACATTTTTTATGACTGTGGTTGCTTTGTTGTTGTTGTTTTTTCCTGTGAATTCCAAATCTTTTCATTACCATTGCCTTTTCCTTGCTTCCGTACTTACAGTTCTATGATTTTTTGTCCGCCTGTACATCTGTCTTTCCTCGCGTTCTTTCTCTCAACCACTGTCACTTTCATGCCTTCTGCCACACGATAGTCTACTCTTATAGACTGTTATTGTTTCAAATGCCCAGAATCATTTCCACATTTCCTGCCTTACAAACGTTAAGTGTCCATCACAGCGACATCGGGGTCACATACAAGCCATTTCCTCCCCGACTAGACATGGTGTTGCTAGGCAACAAAGCAACAGAGTTTGAAATGGCGGTGACCTCATTTCCGGATGAAAATGTTACTCGCCCGACGCACTTACAAACCCAGTTCAACTACAAGAGATAATTAATTTCATCCCCCACAATGTTCTATCAGGAGATCACACGACACAGCTGCAACTGAATGTACAGTCGTCCATGTAAGTGTTCGTTCACAGCAAACGGCCGACAACAGGCGTGCAATCACGGCCAAGCGAGAACAGTACAAATCATAATAATGATCGGATTCAGACCAACCTACCGGCAACCGCCGAGTCATTTTGTCTCGCCCGTCCGTCTTTTCACTTTTACCGTTGCCGCAAACAATTTCAACGACACTCAGCCGTGTAGCCAACAGGCTTGGGGGAAAGAAAAACAAAGAAAAACAATCCCTTCCTGTTGGCCGAGTGTACTATTGTCGCTCGGCCGTGATTGCACGCCTGTTGTCGGCAGTTTGCTGTGAGCGAACACTTTAGTTGGGGCAAAAGTCCAAAAGATTCTTCTCCCGTTGTCGTGTCCACTGAGTTTAAGTTTGGGTGTGGTTTTTACAGCACGTCGGCACGTTAGCGGCCACTTTGCGCCCTTCACGGTCTATCTGGGTACACTTTACTGGTCCACATCAGAAAATAATTCTTTCGTGTTCACTAAACAAATTGTCCAGTGAGCGCACTTGTGCACTGGCGCAACTTTGAAAAATGTCTAATTTCGTTGCTGAGGTAGTAACCTACTCAGTCGTTGAACAAAGAAAAATGTCGTCGCGGGTCTCCGAGGGCCCAGCACCCACTAGCTGAGTTTGATCGGGCAGTTATTACTTGCTTGGTGACGTCGCGGCTAGCTGAATCTCATCGAGAGTCAATATCCCGACGTCACCATCCAACTAATTGGGCGATCGAAATCGGCTAATGACGCGCCAGATGCTACATTCTAGTGTTCCTTGTTGTTTTCTGAGGCAACCTTCTAGTGTTCCTTGTTGTTTTCTGGTGCAACCTTCTAGTGTTCCTTGTTGTTTTCTGATGCAACCTTCTAGTGTTCCTTGTTGTTTTCTGATGCAACATTCTAGTGTTCCTTGTTGTTTTCTGATGCAACATTCTAGTGTTCCTTGTTGTTTTCTGATGCAACCTTTGAGTGTTCCTTCTGAGCCTATATTCGAGTGTTTTTTGTTGTTTTCTGGGCCAGTCTTCGAGTGTTCCTTTTCGCTTTCTGACAGAACCCTCAAATGTTTCTTTTTTGCTTTCGGGCTCAATCCTCGAGTGTACCTGGTTATTTTCTGAGCCAACCGACGTTAAGTGTCCCTTTCCCTTTCTAAAACCGAGATTATCTGGTTCTCAAAATTTAACTATTGCTTTGCTCTTCTTAATGATGGGAATAGCAAATCAATACCATTGTCAGCAAACTATACCCCTGTTTCTATTTTGCAGTTTATGCAGTTGGGGGCTAAAAATGGAAATGACAACGACAACGAGCTTAAAAACAATACTAATAATAATGCAATAAATCTAACAGTATATTTTCCCATAACCTCTCTGCATGTTGTGTCTACTTGAGCTACACGAACGAAATGGACAATTTCCTCCCCTAGCAGACACGGTGTTGTTACGAAACAGCACAACAGAGTTCTGCGTGGGGACGCCACTCTGTGGTTCCAATTGAGGTGTCTTTTAAAAAGGGACACAAATCATCACAGCCAAAATGCCATATAATGGTTCACGTTATAACTCTATAATAGTGCTGAATTTGATGCAGTACAGAAAATTACTTGTGCGCAAAAAAGACAGAAGAGATCAGGACTGAACCACACGGGGGGAAAAATGACAAATAAACAAAAATAAAACAACAGCAACTCCTTTCAGTGGCGTGAGGGAATTGGTGGATTTTAAAAATCGTTTTGTTTTTTCACTTTCCCAATTTTGTGGCTATTGTAGCTTTTTCCCTGTGATAGTATTGGAGGGGACTTGAAAGAATAATGGGGGTGAGCTAGACTGTTGGGAGAGATGGTGCAGCTGGTTGAAAATGTGGTCGGGGAAGGCGGAATGGGGAAGTCTGGGGAAGATGAGATGGAACCGTATAAACGTCCAACATTTCATTCGTTCATCGCGTGCCAGAGATACGTGTGGAAGTTTCCGAGTTCATTAAGAAAGCAGGAAAACAGAGAGAAAGAAAGGGCGGGAGGAAAAAACGAATGAACGAGAGAGAAAGTGTTAGTGAGAGCGAGTGGGGGAGAGAGGGAAGGAGAGAAAGAGAGATTGAGAGAGAGAGAGAGGGGGGGGGGGAGATCGAGAGAGAGAGAGAGGGGGGTGAGATTGAGAGAGAGAGAGAGAGAGAGAGAGAGAGAGGGGGGGGATTGAGAGAGAGAGAGAGAGAGAGAGAGGGGGGGATTGAGAGAGAGAGAGAGAGAGAGAGAGAGAGAGAGAGAGAGAGAGAGAGAGAGAATCCTGAACATGTTGGCCAAGTCAGAACCCACACAACTTAGAGCAAAGTTTTCTCCCACTGGTATTCTCACTTGTTAGTTTGTTTTGTTTTCTCCACCCGCTGTAACTCCAGATTTTTCATTTGTTTTGAACTCATTTCCTAAATGCCGAAGTTGGGCAAAGACCCACTTTATCCCACTGCTTGGGCACATTTACATCTTTTTCTGCATTTCCATTCGTTTGAAAGGATCAAATGTCCCTGGGCTTCAGATGTCGGCACTCACGTCCTCCATCTCCGGGGGTGCCACAGCTTTGAGCCGGAAGTTGCCACAGCTATAGACATGCCATTTTTATTGTTTTTTTTTGTT
>OZ007572.1:5482388-5537388 GCA_963931925.1 Onchidella celtica
AAAGGTTTTACAGACTCTCAGATCTTCCTTTTGCAAGGTGAATTCAGTCGAGACTGAAATCACAGACAAATTAAAAACAAAAATGTTATAAATGTTGAAATTTCGAAGTTCTTTTTACTGTCTAAAATGATTTGACAACATCATTGTTGCTTTGTCATATATCTTGCTCTGACTAATGGCAGTATTTGCAAAATAACTTCCGATACGTTCTTGAAAACTTGGTGGACATTGTCACATAGATAAGGAAATTAACTGCAGCGTTAAACGTGTATAGTAAGTCGCTGAAGTAGATTAGAAACTCGTGCAGTTTGGAAAGGTAGATAAAATTTGGTTTCACAAATGAATACGTATGAACCACCGTTGGTGGAAAATATACCAGGAAGCTCACACTGCACACAATTAACAGCATCTTCACAACTTTGACGTCATATCCCACGAAAGGAGATGACGTCAAAGATTTGCGTGTTTTTCCTGCCCTCACGATTTTAACTGCGATGGCCAAGCCCAGCACGAGAACAATAACCAGCGGGAAAACCCAGAATATATAGTTATAAATTATGTAATAAAGCAAATTCATAGCTTGGTAATTGCTCTGGTAGAAATCGGTTAGCCTAAAGACGGCGATTGTTCTATTAAACGACCGTTCAAATATCCAGTCGTATGTGTAAAAGCCGAACGCTGGGATAAACCAGACAACACTATTAAACAAACAGGCGAGTGCAGTAACTTTTGCTCTCTGTGGAGTAAAAATCCTGGCCACTGAAAAGGGGAAGTAAACGGCCATGAATCTCTCCAGGCTGATGGCGCAGACGAGGAGCAAACTGATACCGCCAATCAGACGATTGGCCACGTTGACATACACTGACATCATAGTCTCTGTCGTGGCTGCCTCCACAGGGTCGAATCTAGCCACTAAACACTTGATACGCCTGAAACAAAAGTTAGAAAAAATCTTGAATTTTATTGTTGATGCAGTCAATTACACATTACGACATAATAATTTGCGGATGGTTGAAAACAGCATCCAGTAAACTGTCTACAGCAAAAAACAACAACAACAAAAAAACAACTTTAGTGAACACCAGCTTTCTGTCCTGGACTAGATTCAGTGGCGTGACCACAACGGGACACGTGCCGTTGGCTCCTAATTTGGACCAATTATTCCTCTGTAGTAAATCAACCAGCATTGTAAAGGACACAGGTTTGAACAGGCGTTATTTATTTATTTATTTATTTATTTATTTATTTATTTATTTATGTGTCCCATGTGCCCTCGACCCTGGTTACGTCCCCGGGGTGAATGGGGTTTTTGTGTTTTCAAATTCATTAGAGAATTGCTTCCCGATAGGCCTCGTGGATTATGTAGCCTGGAGTTTCAACGATTAGAAGATTCCGCTGGAAACAAAACAGTCACTATTTTGTGAACTTCGAAAAACCAAATTCCAACACTAAAAATTATTTCATTGTGCAACCGGCATAAGAAAAGTCCGAACAGCCTAGATTACTTGAGGTCTACGCTCGAGATTGCAGATAATAAAAAAAATTCAAAACTCTGGGGAAAATAATGGAACCATTTTATGAACTCTCCTGGACTAAAAATGAAATGTCGAGATATTAGTTCTGTCAGATTCGGAGCTAAGATTTTGAATGTCCCTTTCAGTAGTAAACTTTAGTCATGTTTTGGTAGTCTTTTGGTAGTTGTGAGATATCAAGTTTTCACCTAACAGTCATTAAACTTTAGTATTCGGGTGTTCAACGGATCCCGAGTTTATTTTTTACAACAGTTCGTGACAGTTACATTTTTTAAAGGCTAGCAGTTCAGATCATCTAACTTTCCCTACTATAACGTGCTGAGATTTTCATCAACTGTTACATAAATCTTAAGATAATCTTAAATTGTATTGAATTTCTCTACTCTGCTGTCGGGTACATTTTACCTGATAATGATTGTGACCTCAAAGGCCATATCTGACGCTGCGAGGGAAATAAGTAGAATATTGGTCGTGTCCTTACGCCAGCCATGACGAGACAGGACCACGATATTGATGACGTTTCCCACAATCCCACAGATTGCCAGGATGTTGACCAAGCCACAGTTAATCACGATATCCACGGCATCCAAGACGATACTGTCCTCTCCGTCGTCCATTTTTAACCTTTCTTCGAATTTGCTGAATTTGCCCAAAGTAAAATATGCCCCTTGAGGGCGATTTAATTTTTTAAGGATAGGACGATGTGAATATGTATGCGATCTTTTATTTTCTTTCATGGACAAAAATATAGTTTTCTGTACATATAATTAATAAGCTGTCTTATTTTCTTCTTGCGATTATTAATGTTTCCAGTGGTTTAGCAAAAGCTAAAATATAATTATTTAACCTTCATCAAAAGTCAGCGCACAAAGAAATATCAGAGTACTTCATAATTATGTTCACGAATTTTCCAAATAAAAAAACATTTTAAAAACAAGCTAAATAGCATGACCCCTGTACAGACAGACATTAACCACAGTTTGCCACGAGTGAATGAATGGCCAGTCATGGGTCTGTGAAAGCCTTCAACTACAAGGCTGCTGTTGGGCCAAAGTTTCATATTAGATTGTGTCATGGCATATTATTAATATAATGGCATGTTATTGACTGCAGCCGCCTGTACCTTTAGTTGTAGAATTCCTACCATAACTACAGACTATGGACTATAAAAAGTTTAAGTAATTACGTGTGTTCTGTTTCTTCCTCCCCCCCCCCCCCTCCCCTTTCTGCCCTTACTGCTTTTTTGGCCCATTTTGCTTCCTCTCAAAATAGACGTAGTCACTGACGTAATGATACAGTATTTTTAGGGGTGGGGAGAAAAACAGTAAACAAGTATTCTGGTTAATGCTTAAAATTTAACAAATTGGTAACAACAGAGAAGCCCCTTCTCCCACCTGTTATCAATTTTTTTCTATTGGAAAAAACCATTAAATAAATACTTGATATACCGACTACAAAAAAAATAATAATTTAAAAATCGGTCAGCAAAGATGCTCTTTTAGACCAGCCCGAGCATTCTTTGAGATTGTGATTCCCAAGAACATGGAAGATATTCTGATATAACTGCAACCGGATGTTCCTTCGTTCTTTAATCTGTCACTTCCAATAAGCGTCATCGTTGGAAACTGGAATAGTTAATCGCGATATGTAATCATGTCCTTTTCAACTCAGGAATGAGAAAGAGCCTGAATAATTAATATTCGAAATCCTGAAGTTTGACGCTCCAAGTCTCAAGACAAAGGACATAAGTTTTACATTAGGGGAGGTCATCTGTGCATACAATTTACAATTAACTTTCATTTCTCTTGTGCCCCTACATCTTAATGTTTTCCAAAGGCTGTACCTTGTTTTAATTTAAAGTTAAGACACAATGGAAGATTAAGTGTCTAATTCAGTTTCAGATATCCCTGGATGCACATCAGTTTCCAGTTAGATCGGAGATTTCCTATTAACTTGATAATTTGCTGAATGTTTTTTGTTGTTTGGGTTAAAACATAAAGGTGTAAAAAGTCGACTGTCCAAGTTATAAACACGGCGTAGCTATGTGGCTAGATCTGGAGTTTACAAGGTTCTAAACTCGTGTGTATGCCTTAGCCGAGTTTAAATTGTGCTCTAAGCTTGAAAGTGCAACTTTATAGACAAACTCTAAAGCAAAATCCCTATTTTTTCAGCCAGTCTGTGACTATGATAGGTCGGGTGGAATCAACCTGTACTGATGCAATAAAATGATTTACAGCAGATTTAGCCAGAACTTGAATTTTTCTCTCTCCCCTGTAAGTTTCGTCTGATGGACGTGATGTGTATGGATATTTGTAGCAACGATGAGTGAGTTTTCTTTTTGCTCATTTCCTCTGCGAGAATGCCTCTTTCACTCCCGCATTGCACGCTGTTAGTGTTATAATATAAAATTTATAAAAGGAATGAGTTCAATGAGGGAAACTGCTAGATGAATGTACTTGGTGACTGTGTAAAGAAATCGTTTATGTAATTTTCCTCCATTATTTTGTAATGATTTTATCTGTAAATTAATGCATGATTCTGCAATAAAAACCTTTTTGCATCGAATGGAAAAACAAAATGAGATGTCGATGTTGCATAGTTCTTGTTGAAATGCAAGTAAAAAGAAAATAAAATGCAAATCCTTGCATGGGTAATAAATAGCGAGACAGCTCTAGGGCTTACAACAAAGCTCAAAAGAAATGTACATTCTGGAGGGAAATGTGCGACTTCACATGCTTCCCCTCCCACCCCTCTCCCTTTTTCTCCTGTATGTTGTATTTTTACTGGGTTTCTGCCAGAGATGAATCCAGATCAATAAATCAGTCTTTGTTAAAAACCAGTAATTGATGTTCTAGCCAGAAAAACGCACGTGTGTGTGTGTGAGTCTGTGATGGGGTAAGGTGGGGGTCGGGGTGTGGGTGAGGGGGGGGGGGAGGGTATTGGTAAATCCATGTCAAAGTTTCATTGTGGAATCCTGCGTCACTGAAGTCCCGTTTTGTTTCGTTTTCTGGGAAAGCAGAGAACAGCGTCCCTCATTATGAAGGATTACGACGTGATTTAGTCAAAAGGAATTTCTGAGGACAATTTGAAGGTTTGGACACTGGAAAATTGTAGGGTGGAACAGGAAAACGTTTGGGGAGAAATCTGGGAATTAAATCCAATTTGAGGAGCTCGGGCAATGATGTTTCTGGGCCGTCACTGGCACTGTAATGGGAGGGGAAAGGAATGGGGAAACTTGTCGGGATTTTTAGTGTTTTTTTGTCCACTGCAGGATATAATGCTGATGTCTTGTTTGTACCAATGCTTGGTTGCGTGTTTGACTGGTATGTTTGGTGAAGTATTTGGTTTAGCTTTCATCCTGGAGTGAGAGAGAGAGAGAGAGAGAGAGAGAGAGGGAGAGAGAGAGAGAGAGAGAAAGAGAGAGAGAGAGAAAGAGAGAGAGAGAAAGAGAGAGAGAGAGTAAGAGAGAGAAAGATAAAGAGAGACAGGCAGGCAGACAGTCATACAGACAGAAAGCGAGAGAGAGAGAGAGAGACAGTGGAGAGAGAGAGAAAGAGAGACAAAGAAATAGGCAAAATATTTCCTGCCAAATTGCATGCAATGTACTTTGTGTCTGTGAAGTCTTTGTACAGATTAAGGTTCCACTAACATTTATTTATGAAGACATTTAAAAAATCAATAAACCGGTCGCGTTTTGGCCCATCAATGATGTAATCTACAAAGGTTAAAGACTTAATGGAAAGAGCATTATTTCAAAAAGCATTATTTTTGGTCCAGGAAATCTGCAGCTGAAGTTTGTTTCAAACTTTCATTCACACGCTCCATGTGTTATACGCTGTTGAATTCTGGAGAGGCATTAGCTACAGATTCAGACCCACAGCAGCTGGAACAAGAAAAGTTCGTGTGTTTCACGAAAGTCATGGTTGTATTCATGAAAGGCTTTACAGAGACACAAATAAGTGTTAGAGCAGCGCGCGCGCGCACGCACACACACACACACGCACGCACGCACGCACGCACGCACGCAGGCACGCAAGCACAAACACACACACACACACACACACACGGGCACTTTAACCAATCGATATGTGGCTGTCTTCACAAATCGGGGGCGATGTCCGGAACACGAAGACGAATTTTTATTGATTATAATCAAGTACAATAAGAAGAATTGATTCTGTTTTTGTCATTGTAACAGTGGGAGCAAATTTCAGCACGTTATGATGGGGAGAGTCAGATGAACTGATCGTCTGCCCCTTAAAAACGAAACTGTCTCGAACTGTTGTAGAAATAAATAACAGGATCCGATGAACAATTAATACTAACGTTTAATAACTGTAAACAAGAGCTGATATCCACAAGTTACTTACACCTATCAGGGAAGGTGTCACGAGTGGAGTGAGCGATAGTTAATAGTTACGGGGGGAGAGGAGAGTAAAAGTAACGCACGGAGACAAGTGAGAAAGTCGTGCATGTCATGAGTGGGGGGGTCTGAAGGAGGCGAAAGCGCTGTATAACTATCACTGCAAGTTAGAAGGTCCTAGGGAGCGGATCTGTGAATAATAGCCCATCGGGCAGAGATAAAAGGAAGCAGTCGAGAAGACTAGTGAGAGTCTTTCCAGTTATGACTGGTATGTAGAATGTTGATTGATTATTATGATTGATGTATTATATTATATTCGTCTATTACCATGATGTGAATAAGTATATGTGAGGAATGTGGAAGTCCTTGATATTGGATATAGCAATGTGCGCCATGAGCGATAGATGAAAGTGAGTTCATGGATTTGTAGCGCGAGTGAGTAGTGTGTACTCCGATGGAGGTGTGTTACCGTAAGATGTGTGGTGAGTGAAAGGTGAACTAGTGTGTGTACGCTTCATGGATTGTAAGGAGAGGTGGAGTGAATAGAAATGGCAGTGTATTATACCAATGTAATGTTATTCTTGTAGGTGTCGGGGCCGGGCCGAAGAGCCACCTCGATGAGCACAAGTGATAGGCCAGCATAGGGCCGGAGGCCATACATAGGCCAGAAGTGAGACTGTCGGGGCAGGACAGTAGAAGCACATAAAGTCGTGGCAGTCAGGCCACGGACAGGGACGTAGATATGAGAGTGAATGAGATACTATATTGTTGCCATGTTGATAGGCTAGTGAACTGATACTATGTTGTTGCCATGTTGATGGCCACGGAAATAATAATGTGTTATTGCCCTGCTGAGGTGCTAGGGGAGTGCTAAGGTGCATGACAATAGGAAGGTGATATTGAGGGACTGCGGTGCCAGTGAATCATTAATGTATTATTAAGACCCTGAGGGGAGAGGCTGAGGCCGAAGTGCCTTTAGGAGTAACTACCGGATTGTGGATCCGAGGGAGAGTGTGTGTGAGAATAAGGCCGTTGTACGGCAAGTCATTTCAATAATATAGTGTATGTAATTGCGCTATTATATGTATAATTATGTTTAATAAATGTGTGAGTCTGATGGGTTGTGTTGATAAGTGTTAAACTTGTTTGTTCGTGATTGTTGTCCTGTCATAAACTATTACATCTCCCAGTCTGGGATTTGTGACACTGGGGGCTCGTCCGTTGTGACACTGGGGGCTCGTCCGTTGTGACACTGGGGGCTCGTCCATTTTCGTAGTATTTAGTTAGTAGGTATTAGTCAGTGGGCATTTGTTAATTCAGTCTTTGTCCACGTAGTACTTATCTTGTGATAGGAATTTGTGCTGTCTTTGTTCGTTGAATGAATGGAAATTTCATGATGTTATAAATTGTGTATATTTATGAATATGTATTGATGCATGTATTTTTATGAATAGGTAGTAATGTGTACTTAAACTTTCAGAGAGACAGTGTGTGTGCGTGCAGCCTGAGGAGACGAGCAGCCAGAGCTCCGATTAAAGGGAGGAGTTTTACTCAAAATTTCAAAAGTTAAGTAGAAGTCAAAATTTTTGTGCCCTGGATTGTGGGCTGTTCCTTTAATCTGTCTTTTTCCCTGTTTTTGCTGTTTTTGTTGTCGTTATAGATTATACGGGCGGTGGCGCGGGTTTGCTGTGTTGAACTTAGTTTATCCTTTTAAAAAGGTGTGGTAAACTTTGGAACTTCGTTCATCACAGTGAACAGTTCTGTAGGGACCTGTAATATTGTTTAGTTGTAGCGTCGATATCTTCTCTGTTCTGCAGGAAGACGTATTCTCTCGTCCCTCTTTCTTCCCTATTTGTAGATACGTTCTTTTTTTTCAGACTCTGTTCTTGTTGTACCGTGTAGTGTAATCGGCGTAGTTAGGTTGCATTTTTTTTTCCATTATAGTTTTTTTCTGTAGAAGCTTTGTCCTAGTCTGGTTCGTTGTCCTTGACGTACTTGTGGTCCTTCTACTGAATTTTCTCATTCTTATCTTTTCCTTTCGTTTTGTTATTTAATAGGGCAATACATTTTATAAATATAGAAGTAGTTAGGAAGTACGTAAATTTCTGAATTGTATTTGAGACAACTGGGTATTGTTATATCTGGTGTGATCTCAGGTCTCTGGTCGTGTCGTTAGTTATCATACCGACAGGTTAGCCGTTTTTTTTAAAATATATACCATAACCATAAATCTGTGAAATGGCGGAACTCCAACAACTAATGAAGTTGGGTAAGGAACTTGGCCTGGAGGGAGAAGAGCTACGCGGCTGGATTAAAGAACAGCAGGCGGATTTGCGCGATGAGCGTGCTAAGGATAGAGAGCGGCAGACAGAAAAAGAGGCTCAAGAGCGACACAGAGAAGAGGAGAGGGAGTTTAAGTTAAAGGAGTTAGAAGCTCAGCGACAGGAGAGAGAGGCTAAGGATAAGAAAGAGGAAAGAGAGTTAAAGTTAAAGGAGATAGAGGCGCAAGTAAAGATTGCGGAATTAGAAAGCAAAAAGAATACGCCAACGGAAACAGTTGAGCGGCAGGTACACAATAAAGGTGGCGTTAGGATTAAGCTCCCTACGTTCGACGACCGGAAGGACGACATAGACGCCTTCCTTTACAGGTTCGAACTGAACGCACAATTGCAATGGGGGGAAAATAAGGAATTATGGGCCACGTACCTGGCCTCGCTTTTGCAGGGGCGAGCGTTAACCTACTTTAAAGAGCTACAGCGCGAAGACGTGCAAGATTACGATAAGCTGAAGGCTTTGCTGCTTCGCCGATTTGCGCGTACCGAGGAATATTTCCGGGAGCAGTTTAGGCGAGCACGTGCAGACACCAGGGAGGACTTTGCTGCCTTCGTCGCGAGACTAACGGAGTATTTCGCGAACTGGGTAGACTTGGCGCATGTGGGCGCGGATTTTGCTAAACTGAAAGACTTAATGATCCGTGACCAGCTGTACGCGTCGTGCCACAAAGATCTGGTGGCTTTCCTGAAAGAGAACGAACCCGCGACGGTGCAGGAGGCGTCTAAGTTGGCGGAAGCATACCGGACGGCACATCCGTCCAAACCTGTGGCGAGGGCGTACGTCCAAGATGCTGGCTACGTCGCCGTTGTCGAGGGGTCGCCGGCAGGACTTAGGGACAGGTCGCGTCAGCGTGGTGCCTATAGCGGGCAAGCCCAGGGGCAGCGTAGGGGCTATCACCAATCACCGGCATATGCATCCGGTAAGTTTGACCGAGCAGGAGGGCTAGGTCGCGGTAACGGCCGGGGGCGAGTTGTGACCTTTGCCGATGACCGACGGCATAGGGACTCTAGTTCCGGTCGCGATGGGTCACGGGGACCCAGGCCTAGAGCAGCACAGGGAGCGGAGTGTTGGACTTGCGGACGCGTGGGTCACTTTTCGCGCGAGTGTAGGGCCGCGAAGTGTTGGAACTGCGGAAGAGCAGATCACATCAGCGTGAACTGCCCTGCAGGTAGGATAGCGGCGAACGTGGACAGTAGCTCCAGCCCATGTTCCCCAAATAAATTTCATCATGCGGCTGCGTGTGTTACATCGGACAACGGAGGCGGACAGTATTCTAAGTGTCCCAGTTGTGAGAAGTTATTATCTTCCGGTGTTTTACCTTGTGGGAGGAAGATCCCCGTTATAAATTCATGTCATACAGGAGGTGGTCTTAGGGTTTATCCGGGGTTTGTTGGGGACGAACCGGTCTCGGTTTTACGAGATACAGGATCTACCGTTGTGGGAGTGCATAGGGACTGCATTCGGGATTCACAGCTTACAGGTGAGACTGTCCCGTGCATCCAATTTTCGGGGGCCATTGAGAAATTACCCATGGCAAGAATAATCATAGATACACCTTTCCTTAGCGGGGAAGTCGAAGCAGTCGTTGGTTGCTTCCCAGGCGCCCAGCTCATCATTGGGAATGTATCACGGGTGGTTTCCCCTTCCGATGAGAACGTGCAAGCATGGTCGCAATCAAAAGGTATTGACTTTTGCGCCGCGGTCGAAACACGCCGACGGGTAGCCGATAAAGATAAGATTAGACCTTTGGCTACGCCAGCGGGCAACCTAGATATCACGCCAGAGCGCTTGGCGAGATTACAAAGGGAGGACCCATCATTAAACCCATGTTTTGGGGAAGCGCGAACCGAGAAAACGAGGAGATATAAGAACGGGTCATCTTCTTTTTTTGTCCAGGGGGGCATTCTGTTCCGTATGTACGTCACAGTGGCTTCCGTTCAAAAGCAGGTCGTCGTGCCACGGTCGTTAATTGCTACAGTATTGCGTCTGGCCCATGATGTTCCATTAGCGGATCATATGGGAAGTGCTAGAATCAAGCAGAGAATTCTGAAAGATTTTTATTGGCCGTCAGTATACAGAGATGTACGTTTATATTGTAAGACGTGCAGTGCGTGCCAAAAGACGACGCATAAGGGTCGTTCACCCCAGGCTCCTCGTCAAAAGATCCCCACGGTTTCGGAACCGTTTAAAAAGGTCTCAGTACCTTGTTGATTTAAGAGAAAGACTATCTTCAGCGCGCACTATAGCAGAAGAAGCTTCTGGTATCGCTTCGAAAAGAGCAAAAGACTATAAAGATAGAGGGTCCAAACTGAGAATTTTTAAGCCAGGAGACAAGGTTCTGCTGTTGTTACCTACGGACCATAATAAGTTATTGATGACATGGAAAGGTCCTTATGTTATTGAGCGAGTTGTTTCAAAGGTAGATTACGCTATCCACATTGATGGAACGAGTAAGGTTTTCCATGTTAATATGCTACAGAGATTTTATGAGAGACCACAGTATCTGTGTGCACAGACAAGACCAGAGGAGACTGTCTTCTCTATTGCTTGTACGGGGGTCGTAGACCAGTTGGACTGTGACGTAAGCGACACCGAGGCGCAGGAAGAGTTACAAATTCAATTGCCGGAGTTAACTGCGACACAAGGTTACAGGGACGTAAAAATTAACCCTGACCTTACGAGTTCAAGGAGTAGGGAACTTGAGACCCTATTAGCGTCATTTCCGGATGTTGTTACGGATTTGCCGGGTCGCACTACGGTGATTCAGCACCAAATAAAGTTGACTTCGGATAAGCCAGTATTTCTTAGACCGTATCCGTTGCCGTTTTCTTCGAGAGATAGAGTCATAAAGGAAGTTGAGTCAATGTTGAAGTTAGATGTGATAGAACCATCAACATCGCCGTATTCATCACCCATCGTCCTCGTGAAAAAACTTGATGGATCGGTGCGGTTCTGTATTGATTTTCGAAGATTGAACACTATTACGGTAGGCGATAGGGAGCCTATCCCGTTCCAGGAGGAATTAATAGCTTCATTGGCCGGGTCCACGTGGTTTTCCAAGATAGATTTGACGAAAGGGTATTGGGAAATCCCGCTTACTGAGGAGTCTAAACAATACACGGCGTTCCAAACGCCCATTGGATTATTCCAATTTAAGGTCATGCCATTTGGGTTGGTAAACGCGCCAGCGACGTTTGCACGATTAATGAGACTAGTGTTGAAGGACATACCTAATGTCGTGTCATTCTTTGACGATATAGCATGCCATACGTCGACATGGTCTGATCATATTCAGACACTAACAGTAATTTTTCAACGATTACGTCATTTTGGGTTAACTGCTAAACCCGCAAAGATGGATTTGGCATGTCCAGAGATAATATTCTTAGGACATATTGTGGGTAGAGGTGTTCAGAGACCTGAAGAAACAAAAATTGACAAGTTAGTAGGGTTGCAAATCCCTAAAACAAAGAAACAAGTCAGAAGCTTAGTGGGAATTTTAAATTATTACAGAAAGTTCATTCCAAATTTTTCCTCCTTGTCATCTTCTCTTACTGACCTTACTAAGAAGGGACAACCCGATAAGGTCCAGTGGACGTCTGAATGTCAGACATCATTTGATAATTTGGTGACAGCATTATCATCGTCACCCATTCTGATATTACCCGATTTTCGATCTAATTTTATCCTCAGAACGGATGCGTCGGACTCTGGTGTCGGCGCTTGTCTTCTACAGGAGAAGAACGAATGTCTCCATCCTGTATGTTATGTCAGTAGGAAGTTATTGCAGAGAGAAAGAAAGTATTCTGTGATAGAGCGTGAGTGTCTTGCCATTGTCTGGTCCGTCCAGAAACTAGGACGTTATCTCATGGGACGAGAATTTTGTATCCAGACAGACCACAAGCCACTGACATTTTTGTCGAAGAATCGTTCGTCCAGCCCACGCTTATCTAGATGGGCATTGGCTTTGCAGCCGTATACCTTCGTTATTCAACCAATTCCAGGAACCAGCAATCATATCGCCGACTACCTTAGTCGAGCCTAGGGGAAGATTTCAGGAGCTTATACATCGGAGGACAGGAACATTGACCGGATCTGTGTGAATGAGTCGACTTTAAAATATTGACATTATAAATATGATATGAAGAATGGTTGATAGGTTGAATGGTTTTTGATTCTGTATTAAGTATTGTGATTAGTTAGCTATTCATGATGTGACACATATATGCATATTGCAGACCATATTGATCCCCATATTTTCCCCTGATCCCGGTATTTTATGTGCTGGGGGCATTGGTAGGTCATTTTTAATGTAGGTATTGCTCAGGCTCACTCGTTGACAGTCATCTTGATGCGATTTGAAATTAATTGCATTAATTTTTTTGGGGTGGGGGATGATGTCACGAGTGGAGTGAGCGATAGTTAATAGTTACGGGGGGAGAGGAGAGTAAAAGTAACGCACGGAGACAAGTGAGAAAGTCGTGCATGTCATGAGTGGGGGGGTCTGAAGGAGGCGAAAGCGCTGTATAACTATCACTGCAAGTTAGAAGGTCCTAGGGAGCGGATCTGTGAATAATAGCCCATCGGGCAGAGATAAAAGGAAGCAGTCGAGAAGACTAGTGAGAGTCTTTCCAGTTATGACTGGTATGTAGAATGTTGATTGATTATTATGATTGATGTATTATATTATATTCGTCTATTACCATGATGTGAATAAGTATATGTGAGGAATGTGGAAGTCCTTGATATTGGATATAGCAATGTGCGCCATGAGCGATAGATGAAAGTGAGTTCATGGATTTGTAGCGCGAGTGAGTAGTGTGTACTCCGATGGAGGTGTGTTACCGTAAGATGTGTGGTGAGTGAAAGGTGAACTAGTGTGTGTACGCTTCATGGATTGTAAGGAGAGGTGGAGTGAATAGAAATGGCAGTGTATTATACCAATGTAATGTTATTCTTGTAGGTGTCGGGGCCGGGCCGAAGAGCCACCTCGATGAGCACAAGTGATAGGCCAGCATAGGGCCGGAGGCCATACATAGGCCAGAAGTGAGACTGTCGGGGCAGGACAGTAGAAGCACATAAAGTCGTGGCAGTCAGGCCACGGACAGGGACGTAGATATGAGAGTGAATGAGATACTATATTGTTGCCATGTTGATAGGCTAGTGAACTGATACTATGTTGTTGCCATGTTGATGGCCACGGAAATAATAATGTGTTATTGCCCTGCTGAGGTGCTAGGGGAGTGCTAAGGTGCATGACAATAGGAAGGTGATATTGAGGGACTGCGGTGCCAGTGAATCATTAATGTATTATTAAGACCCTGAGGGGAGAGGCTGAGGCCGAAGTGCCTTTAGGAGTAACTACCGGATTGTGGATCCGAGGGAGAGTGTGTGTGAGAATAAGGCCGTTGTACGGCAAGTCATTTCAATAATATAGTGTATGTAATTGCGCTATTATATGTATAATTATGTTTAATAAATGTGTGAGTCTGATGGGTTGTGTTGATAAGTGTTAAACTTGTTTGTTCGTGATTGTTGTCCTGTCATAAACTATTACATCTCCCAGTCTGGGATTTGTGACAGAAGGCACTATAATATATCTGACCACGACTAGATTTACACCTACGACCTGCATCCATGGTTTGCACACCTCCTGCTCGCCTGGCCTTCCTTATATAATATTCTGTCTAGGAACGTTCAGGAAGCGGCTTAACCGCCCCATAAGCACGAGACAGACCTAGATCGTTCGGGACACATACAAGCCACCCAATCGTACACAGACACGTCATAGAATTACATCACTCAAGGTCGACCTAGCGTAATCTCGGACACTGCCGTACCTTCTAGATTTCCTAGACATTCTACAGTGAAACAAACAAACCACATCAAAGAAAAATACCGGCCTTGCTGGCGAGAGGGGGGAGGAAGGTCGCCGAGTGAGACTCGCCAAGCGGGGGGTGAGAAAATATCGATCGTCCTACCAGTGGGACGCTACAGTCATGAGAAATCATTTGAACCGATAGCATTATCCTCTCGTCTTATCATTTATAAATTAATATTCTCGCCCGGCATCTCAGCCAGTTTTCCTACATTGAGACCTGAAAAGAGAATTGGTCATTGAATTGGTGAACTCTTTATCAGCGCTGCGGGAAACGTTCAATAACACCAGAATAAGACTATTGCATTGCCGGACCGATATCGTTTGTTACCATGGGCATCTTTAATGATGAATAAAAAAAACTCATTTCTTTATTGGAGATTTGCGACCATTATCAGTACATTGAGATGTTATCAGAAACAAGGCTAAAGACTCTGCCAGCCAGTCAGTCAATGAGTGCTTCACAAAACAGCAAAAAATTTGGTTGGATCCCTTCTCTAGCGGGATTCAAACCTAGTATCTCTCGCACTCGTGTTAAGCACTATGACAACTGCACCATCCACTAGGCTGGCAGGAAAATAAATAAATGAAAATAAGCAGATCTTTGAACTGACACTGCACAAGTATTATTGTAGTGTACAGAAATGTCCAGACCCTGAATGAAAGATCGTTTGACTCTCCGCTATAGGCCCATTGCGAATGATGTCACAGAGTGTTTTTGTTTTGTACTTCCGACACCTAAAATGGCGGGTGGATCAGCTGACGAGTGTAACTTCGAGATACGTCTAAGCGGTTAAAATGCCTGCTGGTTGCATTGCAGTTGACTGTTATGTCAGGGGTGGAAAGGATGGATCCAAGCTGGTCAGATTCAATACCATCCGTGTAAACAAGGGAAAGGAAGTGAAAGAATTGACCGAACGTCTCCCATGTGCGTGAACGCACGTGTCATTGTTAACTGTAGTGAACTTTTTTTTAGCTCGCCGCCGATTGGTTCGCGACGCCTGAAGTGCTCGCAGTGCAAATCAGCTAAGGAATCAAAATCAATGCTACCATCGCCATGGTTACGCGTCGGTCCTGACAACTAAAATGGCCGAAAACCGCAATGGGCCTATAATGTAGGATTAAATTGACGATTGCCCGGTCTCAGCATCCCCATCCCTAATGTCTTCCCCCACCCTCTGTTCCACGTATTCTCCTCCCTGCCGCCCCTGCACAGCTCTGGTCAAATGAGTGCAGAATTTAGCTCACTTTGACTCTCTCCATGGCTAGCTGTCAACATCTGTACTCGTTCGCCAGAAACACATTCAAACACATTGATCAAGAAAGGCAGAGACTGAAAATGGGATAAAGTAGCGGGGGAAAAAAAAAGGTGGTGGGGGGTATTTGCTCTGTTGTTTCAGCTTCTCCTAATGTTACATTGATGTTCAGTTGGGTCAAGAGCGGAAATGGAATATCGGAAAGAATTTCTTTTTTTTAATTTTTTTATGTGGAAAATTGAAATATAATTATAGAAGTCATGGACCAAAGACAGACAGACAAACTGACAGACGGACAGACAGAAAATAGACAGACATAGATAGATAGATACATAGATAGATAGATGGGTAGGTAGATACTAAGATTGATACATGATCAGTTAGATAGACAGAAAGATAGACAGACAGGCAGACAGATAGATAGATAGATAGATAGATAGATAGATAGATAGATAGATAGATAGATAGATAGATAGATAGATAGATAGATAGATAGATAGATAAATAGGTAGGTAGTTAGATAGATAGATAGATAGATAGATAGATAGATAGATAGATAGATAGATAGATAGATAGATAGATAGATAGATAGATAGGTAGAAGGACAAGCCCACGAAGATCACAGGCCATTATGACGCACAAACTTGTCCAATCTTATAACGAGTTGACCAGAACACACCGTTCTGTAACACGAAATTGTAGCAATTTTCTCTCAAAAATGTCTGCCCCTGGAGAGACACCAGACACTAAATCATAGACTGAGCTGGACAAGAAAGAATCACATCGAATCAATAGATCAGTAATTTTCTATTCTTTATGTAGCCGTAGATAGAAAATACTAGAAAATGACTAGTTACCTCTTTTTCGGTCTCTGCTATCAAAATCATACACTGGAGTATAAAGAATCAAGAATGGAACGTAGGCTATGTCTGGAATGAAATAGCCAAGCAGCCCATGAAAATCGACACTTGACGTTTTAAGATATCGACGCTTTGTCACAGACATTCAATAGTTTGCTGGCCATACGCTCGTACGCTCGTACGCGGAGAAAAAACAGTGGTTGGGAGGGGGGGGGGGAAGAGGGAGAGTTGAAGAGCCAAGAGTAGGAAAAGCATACACGGGGAGATTGAGGGGGGGGGGGGCGGCAAAAATATTGATACTCGGGAGTACTTATTACTTATTTACAGTTAATCCCTTTCCTTAATCACTGTTTACATTACTGCTATAATGACCGTGTCAATATTTTCATTATATGGCCGCAATCCCCCGAGACCTGGGATGATGGCTCTACGAACATTCAACAAGTAAGATTGGAAACTACACCAGTATGGAGCAGATCTAGATGCTGGCGTACCAAACCAATATTTCAACTTTTTTGTCTTGGAAAACATGTGTGTATGCACTAACTAGTCCAGTGTCAATTTTCTTTCTTCTTCGTCGTCCGATTTTCGCAACAGCCCAGTTTTGTTGTTGTTGTTGCTCATTGGTTCCACACAGTTTGGTTGATGATGTAATTTCATTGTTCTAAGACAGGGGTCACCAAACTTTTTTCACAGAGGGCCGGATAACTGACAGACTTACAAGTGCGGGCCGCATAAGCAATCTGTTCAATACTTGCAAGCAGAAGAAAAACTCTAGACTGGTTTTATCAAACAAACTCAAGTACCATGGCGGGCCGGATGAACTGACGTCGCGAGCCGGATCGCCGTAGTTTGGTGGCCCCTGTTCTAAGATATAGTGAAGTTTCTGGCCGATACTCAGCTATGGCTGTTACAGATCTCCAGGGTGTTCCGCTATGTCTTATCTTGGCGTCTATCATATTATTCGATTTGAAAAGGAAATGGTTATCATATTATCTCCCAGAGAAATATCCACACAGATGTAAAGATGTAATCTTTACCTTACAACGAACTGGCTATGGCGACTTGACCAGGGTGGTTAGCGCTGGACCAAGGAGACATTCATGAATTTTCCAGCCAAATTCTGTACCGTGACGTCATACCTTGATCTTTTCTGTGTTGTGTTTGACCTTGTGACCTCATCAAATGGCTGTACCCTATACTTCTATTTTGATTTGAGTTGTTAAACAAATGGGCAACAGGCGTGGACACCCTAGAAACGTATAGTCTCTATTTCAGGTAGGACTTACGAGTACGAATCATGGTCGGACCCCAAAATTTCATGTTCTGAGCGTTGATCGCCTCGAGGCACCTCGCTTCACTATCAAAACATCCATCAAGAGGAAGACTTCCCAGGGGTCTCCGCCATCCTTCAGTTTTTACAAAAATATTTATTTACTGTTAGAAAAAATTGCCATGAGAAGCATTCGGAAATTCTCCCAAACTAATTGGCAAGCACACCAGAAAGCCCAGGCTAACATTACCACAACCCGTCATGCCAGTGGATGGACTGATACCATGGCAGAGGAAATAAAAGTCTTTTTTGGTTATTAGTTTGTTTGACGTCACCAAAGATTGTGATGTTGCCCGGGATACTTTGCAAGTTTGCAATGTGTGACTGTGTAAAAATTGTTGTGAGGCGTGGCATAACTAATTTTGGGCAGCACTGTGGGATAGGATGAGTAAAAATCACTTTGACCAACTTCTTGCTTACGCGTTGTCTGTATAATGCTAATTTTCCATGTCAAGTCAATGTGAAAATATCATGCTGATTATATTGGGAAAAAAAAAACGCTACACATGAAATAACAACATGACTCGTTTGTTAATGATTTTTAATGATTTAATTCGGGATTATACCGTGATTTAAAAAAAAAAAACCAACACCATAGGATTTGAAAGGTGAAAATTCCAGTAAAATTAAAAACTGCAGTCATAACTGACTGTCGTCACAAATTTTCACTTAACTTTCCACGGGACGCTCTAAGTCCAAGGCTTGCAAAGTATTGTTCAGTTCAACAAGTCTGTATCGATTTTGTGGCAGGACATACTGACTGTTTTTGCGTCACGTCATAGAAAAGCCGCAGAGATGACCTAGCTGGGTCCACAAATTTCACTTTGTTTTCCAGGAAATGTTCAAAAGCATGCAAGGTGGGCACGCGGTCCTTTCACCTGGTAAACAATCTGAGAGCAGCAAAAATTATGAAATATTTCAAATGTTCGGCCACTAGTCTCATGTCAGATTTCAGAACTGAATCTGACAGATTGGTTCCAGTGTTCCTGTGGCACACAAACACAAAGCACTGTAATATATTTTAGGAATTCTAAATTCATAATGTGATACTGACAACTGGTCTAAAACAACACACTTTATTTGGCCTACTGCTCAGCACTTACTGGCTTACAAGACAATAGAGCAAAAGCATTGAGTGAATTTTAAAAGTGTGGCTTTGACTAAATTACTTGTTAAAATTGACCATAAACTGGTAAGAGTTTTGTCTGCATTTGACGTGTAAAACATATTTACTTCAGTTGAGAAATTCTGAATGTTCAATATTTGTTCCCACCTGACTGTGTGACCTATACGGATGTGCATGTACCCCAGGCGAATAACTGAGTCCCAAGACATAACTCATCACTGGCACAATCGGAAAGAAGTTTGTCTGCGCACAACGAGCTGGGGATGAAAAGTTACAAATCATCTAACAGTATTACATGTCCACATAATTATGAATCACTAGTGTTGTTACGACGCTGCATATAATTTAATACACACAGGACTCTCATCCAGACGAAACAAAGCATAAAGACTAGGATATCAACTCTTTCTCACAGCACCATGTCTACTCATTGATCTTCTCGTAGGTGAAATACTGGTAAAAAAAAATAAGGTAATATTTTGCGAAGCCCCACATAATTATAGAAGGTACAAGCAATAAGGAAACTATTCCATGACTTCTACAAAAATGGAAATAGGGGAATTCTTGAAAGGTCGAAAAGAAACACAGAAACGAAGCTTTCGGCATTCAATGAACAAAAATTTTGTTGTTCTCGTTTTTAGTTTCTTTTTAACCTTTGGAGGTCTTTAGTGATTGCCAATACTCTCTCTCTCTCTCTCTCTCTCTCTCTCTCTCTCTCTCTCTCCTCTCTCTCTCTCCTCCCTCTATGTCTCTCCCTCTCTCTGTCTCGCTCTGTCTTTAACTGTCTCTTTCTCTCTCTCTCTTTCTCTCTCTCTGTCTGTCTGTCTTTCTCTTTCTCTCACTCCCTTAGACAAACACACCTATACACTCACACAACTTTTCTCCCTCTTGCCGTTCACGCCCCCAACCTTTCCAGAACCAGGAAAAACTACTCTGTGAATGCTACAACGCTACTACGATTAAAGTTATTCAAAGTTCTTCACGGAATTGGAAAGTCCCACTTACAATCATCGATATTGAAAGGAAGGCAGAAGGACGGGTATATCAGGTTGAAGAGATTGAAAAGCAAGAAACAGCATGAAATGTCCGAGCACTCGGTGCCGAATAAACCACAAGCATGAGTGACTGTCGTCTGAGGATGGAAAAAGTCAGTTCTGTCATTACTTCTATTTAACCGATTCAGTGCCAGCCAGTTTTTTATACATTATCCCTAGCTGTCACAGTTCCAACCCTGTAAATAGGTTTTCTTTACGTACGTCAGATGTTGGGGAAGAACAATACTTTAGAACATACACACGGCTTCTCATAATAAGCAGATTGGACATTCAACAACGAATAACCTATATAATAATAATAATAATAATAATAATAATTGATTTATATAGCGCCAAAATCCACTTAAAGTGCTCGGTGGCGCTTAACAAACACATAGAATACACAGTCTCAAACACTCCAGTATATCACACCTACACACTAACACATCCAAAGATACATTTCAGTAACAGTTCTAGTATCATCTATAAATCATACACTTTTTTGAAAAGCAATGTTTTGAGTTTCGATTTGAAGTGCTCTATTGAATTAGTTGTTTTTATATCATAGTTCAGATTGTTCCAAAGTTTTGGGGCACAGATGGACAATGCCCTTTCTCCAAGCATTGTTCTGGATCTAGGCATGCAGAGCTGACCGTTTTTATTTCAATATTGTGTGAACTAGGTATATTACCCACGAGCCGCTCAGAGCGGCCTGTAAGAATGAATCAGTCAAGCCTGTGTCTCGGAGTGAGTTCCTTTTGACAAAAATGGCTCAAGTCAGATAATAAAGCATTCTGGAGTAGTATTATACATCATAGACAGTAAGCCAAGTTGACAAGATGGCAAAGCAATGTAATAAAAAGAAGAAAAAAAATGCTAGGGAAAATTAGCGAAGCCTTATTGCCACTTGGAGAATCATTTTCATGTCATTATCATTTCTGTAGAGTCTAAATAACAAATTGGCACCATCGATTACACTCTTGCAGTAAAATATAAATGTAAAGATCTAGTTCCTGAAAAGAAAACGATGTAAAGTAACTCTCGTGCAGCGAGTTCCTACAATACCTTCCAGTAGACTAGTGTTAAAGACTGGCATGCCTCTGTCCTCTGCTTTGCTCACAACGAAATACAATAGCCCTAAGCTTAAGAAAGATTATTTCTGCAATTACTGATCAAATTAATGCAACTGATTTATTAAATTTATCTATAATTTTTCATTGCCGATAGAGTGACAGTTGCCTGGGTTAGAAACTTAAAACGCTTCTGTATTCTTTTATTTGTGTGTGTGCAGTATTGAGTGAATGTTGACAGTTACCAGACTTATACACAAAAACATCTCTTCTAAGTACATTATAATAATAATAATAATAGTTCGTCCATCAGGTATGATGATGACCTTAACAACACCAGAGGAATAAAGAACAGAAATTGTTGAGAATTTCAACACATGGACAATAAAGAGAACTAAAGGACACAGAGTACAGAACGGAAAGACTGTTCTTTCATGACTTATGGCTTCTCATGTGACTGATAAGTCCTATTTTTGCCCTGCAGACCCTTCCGCATAAATGACAAGAGTGCTCCGTTGGTTCAGTACCACTGGGCCTTTTCTTGCGCCGTTCTCTTTTTTTGATAGCCTGCTGGACTCTGTCAGCTTCCCATGCTTTGCTGCCTCTGGTAAGGGCCGCCCTCCAATTTGCACGATCAAGCGAGAGCTTTTCCCACTCACTCACATCAATGGCAAAGGCCTTCAGTGATTGCTTGAGAGTGTCTTTGTAACGTCTCTTTGGGGCCCCAACATTCCTCGTTCCATTGGAGAGCTCAGAGAAGAAGATTTGCTTAGGGAGTCTGGAGTCGGGCATTCTGACAACATGTCCTGCCCAACGTAGCTGAATTGTTTTCAGGTGGCAGAAGATGCTCAATTCCTTGGCACGATTGAGGACCTCAGTGTCTGGAATTTTATCCTGCCATTTGATCCTTAGGATCTTTCTAAGGCAGGCCAGATGAAAGTGATTTAGCTTTCTGGCATGCGATTGGTACACTGTCCAGGTTTCAGCCCCATAGAGTAGGATGGGAAGGACCACAGCATTGTACACTTTCAGCTTAGTGACTGTGCGAATGCCGGCAACATCCCATACTCTCTTTCGAAGCCTGCCAAATGCAGAGCTGGCTTTGCTGATTCTTGAGAGAATTTCAGTATCAACACGAGCCGCGGAAGACAGTGTACTGCCAAGATAGGTGAAGTTCTCCGACACCTTCAGAAGACTGTCATGGACTTTGATATTTGGGGTCACAGAATACTTGTCGTCTGGAGTAGGCTGATGGAGCACTTCCGTCTTCTTTGTGCTTATTGTGAGGCCAAAGTTGTCACAGGCACTAGAGAACTTATCAACACAGTTTTGCATGCTATCCTCATCGTGTGCCAGAAGTGCACAATCATCAGCAAAAAGTAGGTCACAGACTTGAGTACTTTTGGTTTTGGTTTTTGCCTGAAGTCTCCTGAGGTTGAATAGACTGCCATCAGTTCGGTACTTGATGCTTACCCCTTGAGGGGGAGAGCTAAAGGCTTCTTGTAGCATTGCAGAGAACATGATGCTGAACAGAGTTGGGGCTAAGACACAACCCTGTTTTACCCCATTTGTGACAGCAAAGGGCTCTGAAACACTGCCGTTGCTTTTGACTGCAGCTTGCATGCCATCATGAAACTGGCGCACTATTGTGATGAATTCGGGTGGACACCCAAACTTCGCCAAGATTTTCCAGAGGCCTTCACGGCACACTGTGTCAAATGCTTTTGTGAGGTCAACAAATGTGATATACAGCGCTTTATTTTGTTCCATGCATTTTTCCTGAATCTGTCTGGCAGCAAAAATCATATCCGCCGTTCCCCTCTCTTTACGAAAGCCACATTGGCTCTCGGGAAGCAAGTCATTTGACGAGAGGTGATCAAGAAGGCGATTCAGAAGCATTCTTGCCAATATTTTGCCAGCAATTGAAAGTAGAGAGATTCCCCGATGGTTGTCACAGACTTGGCTGTCCCCTTTGTTTTTGTACAGATGGATGATTGAAGCATCTTTGAAGTCCTGTGGCAGCTTCCCTGCTTTCAACATATGATTGAACAACTCGGTCAACCTTTCAATAAGCTTTTCTCCACCGAAGGCATGCACCTCAGCAGGAATTGAATCCACGCCTGGTGATTTGTTAAATGACATCTGATTTATGGCAGTTCGGGTCTCATTTGCTGTGAATGGCTTGGCAAGAGCTGCATTAATAGGAGTCTGAGGGAGGCGGTCAATGGACTCAGTATTTATATTTGATGGCCGATTTAGCACACCTCCGAAATGTTCTGCCCAACGCTGAATTATGGCATTCAATTCAACAATGCGTGTTGAACCATCTGACGCAAGAAGTGGCGTAGTGCCAGAGCGGGATGGTCCAAACACAGCTCGGAGGCTCTCAAAGAACTTTCTAGTGTTGTTTGTGTCGGCATATTTCTGAGTTTCTCTTACTCGCTCTTCAAGCCAGTCATTTTTCATTTTCCTCAGCTTCTTCTGGAGTACACCCTTACATGCACGCAGTGCATCAGCTTTTGCTGTGGAAGAGGGGTCACTGCAGTGAGCTTGGATGAGACTATTTTTTTCTTTGATGAGTACTTTGATTTCATTATCATTATCATTGAACCAGTCCTGGTGCTTGCGGACAGGAAAACCAACTGTGCTGCTGGTGCAAGAGTGTACAGTCGTATTTAGGTCAGTCCAGCTCTGTTCAATGTTCTCAGGGTCAAAAGTCACGCAATCCAATTTTGAGGAGAGTTCTGATGAGAGCTCGCTCTGTTTCTCAGCTGAGCAGAGTTTTGAAACATTTAGGCGTTTAGGTGGCGCTTTCCCTTGAGGGCGTCTATTGCGCCTCAATGTTAGTCTGAGCTTGCAAACAATGAGTCTGTGGTCAGTTCCACACTCGGCACCACACATCGCCTTTGTTACAAGGACATCCTTTCTGTCAGTCTTCCTCACAATGACATAGTCTATGAGATGCCAATGCTTTGAGCGGGGATGCATCCATGACGTTCTGTTTCTCACGGGGAGACTAAAATTTGTGTTGGTAATGAACAGGCCAAATTCAGCGCACAAAGTAAGTAAGCGCAACCCATTGTTATTGCATGAACCAACTCCATGAGGGCCCAAAACATTTGGCCACGCTGAGATTTCGGAGCCAACCCTAGCATTGAAGTCCCCCAAGAGAATCAGCTTATCAGCTGCCGGGACAGAGCATATGACAGATTCTAGATCAGAATAGAACTTGTCTTTGGCTTCATCTGGGTTTGTCATGGTGGGCGCATATGCGCTAATGAGGGTGGCTAATTGGCTTTTCCCAACTGGGATCCTGAGTGTCATTAGCCTGCCATTTATTTCAATTGGCATGGACGGCAAGTTTCTGACAAGGTCATTTTTAATTGCAAACCCAACACCATGCTGTCTCGGTTCGACTGCACCCTTGCCTTTCCAGAAGAAGGTGTATCCACCACTGAGCTCTTTGAGTTGGCCACTATCAGGGAGTCTGGTCTCACTGAGTGCCACTATGTCCAGGTTGTACCTGCTGAGCTCAATGGCAATAAGTGCAGTGCGTCTTTCCGGGTTGTTTGAGTTGAGCTGTAGTGTGCGTATATTCCAGGCTCCTAGCCTGAGTAAGCTGAATTTCTTTTTGTTTCGACCGCAAAAAGGGATCCCCACTGGTCGCGGTATACCAGTCAGGGTGATGTGAAGTGGGCTTTCTTTAGGGCACCTTTTCTAGCCCCTTCCTCAGTTGAGGTGAGCAGTGCTATCCTTAAATAAGGCTGCTCAGCTACTGTGGGTGCTGCCTCCCCACCCCTCCACTTCAATCGACGATGAAGCGACCATAGCCCACAGCCACCAACGTGTAGGTCTGTGCTAACAGCTTCCAGTCTATCCAAACCTGCTGCCACCGCACTCGCCCATCGCCGTTGGAATTTTGAGAGGAAAGAAGACGAGACAAAGATGAAAGAAGACGAGGTGAGTGTTAAGACTGGCGCAAAGAATTTGTTTTTAGTGAGAAAGAGCTGCGCAAACATCAGACTCACTCTCTTGCCTGGACACAACTTATCCAAGTGGCAAGACAGGGTCAAGACGACTGGAAATGTATCCAGGTGCAGGAGGATGCCAGAGGGACAGTCATATTGCCTGACCGGCTGCCTGTAGGCTGCTCCACAGCCTCGCAGTCCCAACTGACTAGGGTGAAAGACCCAAACCAAAGAACACCAATACTGGTGGATGCTCTGTGTCACGATATCCAGGCCAGAGTGACGGTATATTGCCATCTGCCCTATCAATCAACCACTGGCCTGCTGCCGCCAGCTTCGAAGCTGCGTCCGGGAAGTTTGCTCAATTCTTCATCTGTGATTTAGGCAAACAAACCTATGACCACACCGCTACCGGGGGCCAATATGAAGGACTCAAGTACTGAGGGTCACATTGTGCCCTAGCATGTGGCCGTTGGGTTAGATGAAACCTCCTCCGCCCTGTCCGTTTGCACCGACAGGTGCACGCCCACTGATACCATGCTAGCGTACCAGTTCATGAAACAGGTTGTACTGGATTACATGTTACCAGTAGCAGATTTTTCTGACCTGACACCCAGATATAATTATATTGTTGTAATCTACATTTCAATTCAGAAAGGTGAGACGTAAGAATCTAAACTAAACATAAGAAAACAAATGTCTTGGCAATAGTCAGTTACTTACACATGACGTGGCTAACACTAAGACAACTAAGACAGTGTTTGTCTACGTCATCACTGCAGGTCTTGGTGTTCTAACTCCTGAAATTTCAATGTCCACGCAAGTTGTGAAATGCACGAATGTTCATTGATAAAGCTCAATTTATAGTAGCTTGGCGGCGTGGAAGTGGGGTGTGCGTGGGTGGGAAGGGGGGGGGGGGACAGCGGTGGCTTGACCCAGGGTATGAAAATTTTACATGGGGATAGTGGGTTGGAGGTTTAGGGGGAAAGTTCGGACATTTTCCAGTGGTGGTAACGAGTTTACAAAATTGGTTTAATTTACTTTTGTTTTTCAACTGAAAGGTCAAAGGATTATATAATAAGTATCGAAAGTAGACTATGTATGGAATGAAAAAGTCAAGTAGTAGGCCTACAGGCAAAATGACACTTGAAGTTTTAAAACACCGACGATTTGTCATGGACATTCAATAGTCTGATGGTCATACACTCGTACAAGGAGGGGGAAAAAAGGTAGGGGGGAGGCGGGGAGGTGTTGAAGAGCCGAGAGTAGGAAAGGTATACATGGGAGGATGGGGGGTTGGGGCGAGGGGAGGGGGGGGCGATTGAAAAGATGGTGGTTATTTATAGATAACCCCTTTCCTTAATCACTGTTTACACGGCCAGGATAATGACCATGTCAATATTTTCATGTCAGTTACTGTACCTAATGACTTTTACGTCACGGGCAAACTCTTCTTGAATTATTCATAATGAATGGACTACTTCAAGGGGTTTCTGGGGCATGTCGCTCAAAAATAACAATTAATGTCCATTCTTTTGTGTGCATCAGACAGGCTGTAAACACATAGGGGTTTTGAGCTCAAGGCCATAAATATGTTGATCTCTAATTAAGGTCATGGAGAATGTCATCAAATCTAGTGCAGAAATTTGATAGTTGGACTCCTTTTCCTCAGGGTTGCCGTATAGGTAGTGCGCCCCCTTAGGATGCCATGGTTTTAACTCCCTTCCGCCAACTTTTGAGAAATTTATTGATGATTGAGCCTCAAAGTGCCCATAGCTTTTAGAGGTACGATTTTGTTTTTCTTTTTAGTAATACTTACATATTAGACACCGAATCTGCCTGATACTTTGACACACACACTGGAGAAGGTCTGTATGTCTATCGCAATTTAGCCAAAAAGTGGAGATAGAACCTTGTTATTCTGCTGGGACGAGTGGTGACACAGTATTCATAATGTACATGATCTACAGGTGTAGAAGGTGGCAATTCTGTCATCATCCTTGAGAAGTTCAGTGCTAACATTACAGGTGGGAATGCCTGGCCAATTCCGAGTATTTGTTCGCCCTTCAAAAAGATTTCCTCCGGCTTTACGCCATTTTCATTTAAAACTAGCATGGTTATTCCTTCGAAAACGAGAAAACTTGGCTCTAACCGCAGCGGTATGTTATGGTCTTGGCACAACAGCTATCTGTTCAAAGAAAAAGAAAAAAGAAAGAAAAAAAAAAAGATAAGATAGGCATGATAAGATAAGAATGCCATGGGAGGAATTCACTTTCACAGAGAGTTTTAAGAGTACAGACATAGTACACACAGCTTACTCATCAGTACATTATTCATAACTCAAAAACAGACTTATTGCATGAAGTAATAATTCTGGCATTGAACTTTTGTCAAATATGGCACACATCTGTATCTGGCTATAATGTCTTGTTGAGGCGAAATAAGGAGGGCAAAAACGATCTTCTGTATCTTTCTCTGTCTGCTTTGATATAATTATATTATTCAGTTACTCCTGGGTGATCTAGAAATTTGACGAAACAGAGGATGGTGATTGTCATTTAAAGTGGAATATAAATTTCTTTACACAAGCATTATTTGAGTACAGATGGTCAAAACTGAAAAATGCCGAATCTGTCATGTTGTATCTTTTCTTGATGTCTGTTGTTAATTTTGTTGTTGTCACTTTCTCTGGCATTGCCTCCCTACGCTGTAATACACTATGTTATTGTCATGAGTCAAGTGTTATTAAATCTCACGCAGAGCCGTGAGTTGTGTTTTTTTTTACCAGGGCCATGAGAAATTGGCTGGTGGCCTTGAACGGTCCTCGCGAATTATTGTTGGTGAGTAAGAAATTGCAAAGTTAAACTGTTAGATTCACGCTTTTGGGTTTTGGGTGTTCGTGATTAGAAGTAAGGCAGTGAGGGTGAGAAAAGGTGGGGATGTTTGACATTGTTAAGTATGACTAGACAAGTTTTGCACGTTAACTGGCTGGTAGAATAGTGCAGACGTATTCCTACATTCAAAATGGTGGGAATTTTCGGCCAATGCGATTGCTGAACTAATTTCGCCAGCGGATTAACCCTGCTGGGTATTTGGCCATATAAAAGATCGTGTAACGCTGAAATTCATTGAATACAGACGAGCAGAAGCATCGTGTCGTGACGTATCTCCGGTTGGCCAGTACCTGAACTGAGTGGTGCGAAGACTAGTCCATTGTCATCGGACTGAAGGAGCCTAGAGAGAGAGAGAGAAAGCTCATAGAAAGAAAGGTTTTGGTTGGACTGGCCTTAAGGGTCCACGCTGCGCTCTTCTGATGTTCGCGCCTACTAGCTAGGCGTGACCAACGGTAACTCATCTTTTCACTAGTAATTGATAGAAGTTCAGAGATAGGGAGGAAACTCACAGCCTCGTAGGAAGTCTGAGAAACCCACAGCTTGGACTCGACGAACGAGTGTATTGTTAGCTTGTGTCTCATTACGGCACGAGCTCACTGATAATTGATATGAATGTTAGAGTCATTAGCTGGATAGAATTATAGGTACAAGCTTCTTAATACCTGCAAGCCGAAATCGTGCTTCTGTAGGCTTTGAATGTACTGGGCTTTCCTAGCCTTCAGTGTACCTTGAGAACCCATATTATTTCTGGAGAGTTTGTCTGGCGACTGGCCAGTGGCGACTCAACTACTATATAGATTGATATCTTATTTTTCTTATAATATACCATGTGGATATTGAGTGCAGTACAATTGATAGAAATATAGTCACATAACTATGCTACATTAAGTTAATAAGTGGAAGCTTTTGCTTTTTGAATATACCTCTATCGTCTTTTGTTATATTAATATTTATTACCTATGGCCCGGCCGGCCTGAGATATATATACTCTTGTTATTTAATAATTTCTTGTGTGTTTGTGTCCGAGTGTGAGATGGCCGCCTCTCGTGCAGTCACTACATCCCCAAAAACATTAACTCTGCTCGTGACAGTTATTATGCTTTGGATGGTGGTTTTATAGAACAGGAAAAGTAGTGTTTTATCAACATTAAACATTAATTTGCATAAGAAGTACATTCTCTGACGACTTTTGAATGGGCCGTTGAGATATGTGAATACCAATCTACTTCACAGCTCACTTCAGTGCTTGAAGTGCGCAGTGTCTAGCAGATAGTTCCGTGCCCAGATTGGACATCAGCCACCTTAGACGACACTCTGCAAACCAATAGAAGATGAAGACATGATCATTATCGAGAACAATGGTCGTACATCATCATCATCATCATCGTGCCTGTCTAGATTACGATGGATGTGTGTGCCCAAATACTTGGAATACTCGCTCAACCTCTTCATTATCAATGCTTTGCATTGGAACAGGCCCCGTGTTTGTCCTAAAACCAATTACAACCTCCTTTGCTTTCTTTACATTCAATAATTTTAAGAAAATGATCATTGCACCGTCTGGCTACTGCTGTAATATAAGAATTTTCATGGAATGGATTTGTGATTAGGTCACAAATCTGGTGTCATCTGTAAATATACTGTACAGACTGGTTGGCCCGCTGACTCGCAGAATACACAGATGCGATTTTTAAAGTTGAGTTTCGGTCATCAACGTGCAAACTGAGGCGCAGAACGAAATTTCCTGTCATACTTTTTAATTCTTCTCAAAGAAAATGCGTCTTTTTCTCCTGCTCAGAATGTCGGAACACTTTCTTCTGTCCAGTATTAAAAATATAGCGAACCTCAACACCTTTTAAAAATATGAATATGTCCGCGTACAGCTTTAAGTTTTTCTATGCGTGATATGATATTTTGTACAATTTAAGACCCAGCGGTTAAAAAGCCTTTCATGATTACATTGGGGGCCTTACTTCCTTTATGATATAATGATATTGTCAAAGTCATTACTACATTGACTTGTCTAAATGGCGGAGAGGACAGGGGATAAAATGCAGCGTTATGATTCGTTCTTGTATTCTGTATTCTAGAACTAAAAAGTTTGGATTTTTTTTTTAAAATGCCTATAACAATAATTTTGTTTAGACGCATAAAGCTTTGTGCTACTTATGGCAGTATTTGACGTACAATAGCCGATACCTGTGGCCACTGGTCACCAGAAATGTCCGTCATTCCATTACGTACATGTTCATGTTTGAATCACGAGTATTACACCAGAGAACCTCTTTCTAATGAACAGACCCGAAAATTACAACGAAACGGATCTTTCTGAAATTCGGTACGTAGATGTGAAATAAAATTACTGTTGGCGGTGTTCGTGGCTGTCAAAGGGCATAATAATTATAAGGAATACCCGCCAAATAATGAAGTAATTTAACTGGACACTTGCAAGAGGGTCCAGGCAACATGTTACGAACGTTACGCTCTCTTCTGCAATCTTGCAAATACCAAAAAGTTCATTACTACAAACACGATACGTGTTGCAGCAAAATACTCTTTCATCGTGAAATGATTCCACCTCGTGATCTTTCACTTCGTTTTGCATGGCATAATTTTACAATTGCAATGAATAGGCCAAAGTTTTGCTGTTGTAGCTACTGCTGATATACCTGCTGTTGTTGTTTTTGTTCAAAATACCAGTAGTTTGTGGCTGTTGGATGACAGGGCCCAGTACAGCAACGGCAAGCACAACAATGAACGAAGGTTCAGGAACTGTCGAATGTTGTAAAATGAGAGGCTACATCAATTCCCTAGTGAGGTATTAGATGTACACCAGATCCAGTTCATCGGGGCTGCTGGACCAGACAGCACTGAAACAGCACAGAAGTGGTGTAGATAGACGTCATTTTGATCACGCAAACAGAGAGGAGAGAGAGAGAGAGAGAGAGAGAGAGAGAGAGAGAGAGAGAGGCACAAGGGGGGGGGGAGGGAGGAGGAGAAAGTGAGAGAGAACGTGAAGGAAAGAGAGAGATAGTGGGGGAAAGAGAAATAGTGGGGGAGAGAGAAGGAAAGAGAGAGACAAAGAGTGAGAGATAGATAGAGGGAAGAGAAAAAGAGAAAGAGAGAGAGATTCTTAAAAGATATAATTATATTCCTGTTTGCTGCTTGCCGGCAACTTTTCGCCAAGTCCTTCGGGGGTGAGTTCGGCGGGAGAGCGTATTATAGTTATTGTTGGGGGAAGGTGGCCGGGGGTGGGGGGGGGGGTGGGGGTAAAACCAGAGGGGAATAAACACAGTAACTAAGTCTTAAAATAGACGCAATACAAAACGTGCCAACACTGACTTATCATGCGCCGCATCTCAGAAGCGGTGCTGTGGTGAAAACATAGCTTTTAATTTCATTTTTAATCTAATTTTGATACCATCTCAACAGTACAGAGCGAGACGCCATGACGCCTCCCTTCGCTAGTGACTACGTGACATTTTAGCATAGCTGTCTTCAGAGTCTATTTCGGTCGCGTCAGACTGGCCTGCTGATGTTAAGCAGAAATTTAATTTCTGTTTCCAATTCTATGTAATCAGCGCAACCCTTTCTTCCACTTTTATATCCCCCATCCCAGTCCTCCCTGTTTATATCCCTCTCCTCTTTCCTCCCTGTTTATATCCCTCTCCTCTTTCCTCCCTGTTTATATCCCTCTCCTCTTTCCTCCCTGTTTATATCCCTCTCCTCTTTCCTCCCTGTTTATATCCCTCTCCTCTTTCCTCCCTGTTTATATCCCTCTCCTCTTTCCTCCCTGTTTATATCCCTCTCCTCTTTCCTCCCTGTTTATATCCCTCTCCTCTTTCCTCCCTGTTTATATCCCTCTCCTCTTTCCTCCCTGTTTATATCCCTCTCCTCTTTCCTCCCTGTTTATATCCCTCTCCTCTTTCCTCCCTGTTTATATCCCTCTCCTCTTTCCTCCCTGTTTATATCCCTCTCCTCTTTCCTCCCTGTTTATATCCCTCTCCTCTTTCCTCCCTGTTTATATCCCTCTCCTCTTTCCTCCCTGTTTATATCCCTCTCCTCTTTCCTCCCTGTTTATATCCCTCTCCTCTTTCCTCCCTGTTTATATCCCTCTCCTCTTTCCTCCCTGTTTATATCCCCCATCCCCCTCCTCCCTTGTATATCTTCTCCCTTCTTTGATTTCTTCATGTTTGATGGTGAGACGTGCACATTTGGAAGCGGCGATCCAAGCCCTGTAACCGTGCGTTGAGAAGATATAGCACTGAATGTCTGGTAACCCCTGCAATATTGGAGGGAAAGAGACGACGGAGGAGATACAACGTGAAACAAAGATTAGATATTCCAGAAACATGGAATGGAGAATTCACAACTAAAACCTTTCTAATTACCAGAAACTAGTGAAGGACCATAATTACCAAAGTCCTCCAACACAACACCGGATGCTGATGATCTTCGACCAAAGGCCCCGAAATTGGCAATCTGATGTAAATTTTTCTCATCGATCTGGAAGGTTCTGTCAGGAAGAATTCACCAAGCACCTGCTGGAGACAGATTTCAGACTACAACCTACAGGTCTCTCCCCTCCCCCACCCCCACCCCCCCCCACCACCCCTTTGGTTTTCTCCCACCTTCTCCCATTTTGCCCACTCACCCAATAAATCCCAGGGACTTGTAGACTCACGACACCACTGATCGATGTGTGTCACGAGTGGAGTGAGTGCAATTAAGGGGATTGCTACAGAGCGGGTGTAGAGTAAGAAGGGCTCACGGCAGACAGGTAGGGAAAGACGTGAAAGGAAGAGAGTAAAATTAACGCACGAAGACAAGTAAGGAAAGCTTGCATGTTATGAGTGGTGGGGGTCTGAATGAGGCGAAAGCGCTGTATTACTATCACTGCAAGTTAGAAGGTCCTACTGAACGGACGCTAGTAAGAGCCCAGCGGGCGGACATAAGGGGAGCAGTCGAGAGACCAGTGAGAGAGTTTTTTGGGGGATGACTGGTAGGTAGAACGTTGATTGATAATTATGATTGATGTATTATATTATATTCGTCTATTACCATGATGTAAATAAGTATATGTGAGGAATGTGGAAGTCCTTGATATTGGATATAGCAATGTGCGCCATGAGCGATAGATGAAAGTGAGTTCATGGATTTGTAGCGCGAGTGAGTAGTGGGTACTCCGATGGAGGTGCGTTACCGTAAGATGTGTGGTGAGTGAAAGGTGAACTAGTGTGTGTACGCTTCATGGGTTGTAAGGAGAGGTGGAGTGAATAGAAATGGTAGGGTATTATACCAATGTAATGTTATTCTTGTAGGTGCCGAGGTCGGGCCAAAGAGCGCCGCCTACGGTGATAGGCCAGCATAGGGCCGGAGGCCACACATAGGCCAGAAGTGAGGCTGTCAGTGCAGGACAGTAGAGGCACATAAAGTCGTGGCAGTCAGGCCACGGACAGGGACGTAGATATGAGCGTGAATGTGATAATGTACTATTGCCATGTTGATGGGCTAGGAACTAATAATGTACTATTGCCATGTTGAGGGGCTATTGAAATGATAATGTGTTATGGCCCTGCTGAGGTGCTAGGGGAGTGCTAAGGTGTATGACAATAGGAAGGTGATATTGAGAGACTGCGGTGCCAGTGAATTATTAATGTGCTATTAAGACCCTGAGGGGAGAGGCTGAGGCCGAAGTGCCTTTAGGAGTAACTACCGGGTTGTGGATCCGAGGGAGAGTGTGTGTGAGAATAAGGCCGTTGTACGGCAGTTAATCCCAATAATATAATGTATGTTATTGCGCTATTATCTGTATAATTATGTTTAATAAATGTGTGAGTCTGATGGATTGTTCTGTTAAGTGTTAAACTTGTTTGTTCGTGATTGTTGTCTTGTCATAAACTATTACATCTCCCAGTCTGGGATTTGTGACAATGTGGTCCACTGTCCACAATGCACGCAATCTAGACTTACTGACAATGACAAATGCATCACTGACTGGAGCCCAGTTGTAATTCAAGCCAAAAAAGGTTACGTCTTCGAGAAAATAGCCGGGAACTTTTGGTAGTGGATTGGCACTGGAGACTTCAGACTGTTTTTCTAATACAGTAATGACAACATCCAGTCAGTCATCCCTGATGCTGTGGTTGCTGTCACGCTATGACGGTTTCCTTAGCATTACGCCTCCATTTGCCCTGCCGCCCTCCACCGGCCAAAAGCGGGTGTATTCATTTTGGTGATCTGTAAACCTTTGCATAACAGTCTTGACCTCAGAGAACGATTAGGAAACAGAAGATGATATTCATAGTGGTAGTTTTCAGAAACGTTTAATATAACACCTTGATACATTTGCATGTATTGCTTGATCTGTGGAAACTGACGCTGAAATATCACTGGGCGTCTGAAAATACGTCATACAAAATACATCAACAATAGGACGACAGGGTTACTTGTGATTCATAGATGAACTTGATGGTATTTTGATACCAGATAATATAAACTGAAGTCTGAAAGCCCCGGGCACCTGTGTCCAACTGTCTGGTATTATGTAATAGATCCTATTATACGACAATGGGAACTGTTCCATCCTTGTTGAACCCCGAATGTTGAAATAGCCTGTGGCTAGTTTAGTGCCAGACTGAGATGGATAAGATATGGCCCTCTAGCGTGCGCCGACGGTAACTGACAACATAATTATACACTGTTGTATATCACAGGAGATCTCCTCCCGACAGAGTGGCATGTGATATGATTAACCCTGCCCAGGGACATCTGGGAGGTCCGTTAGTGGATGAGAAAAATATCAATAAATAAATGTTTGTGTGTGCTACCTAACGCTATTTACAATTCTATGGTTTTGTCCTGCTAACAGACCCTTTTCATTTATCATCCTCCATATCACGTGATTTGCAAACAAAATGGCGGCGTGTCCCTCTTGTAGGGCGGAAGCCATCCTCTTGTTGGGCACCCAACTGTACAAACCGGTTACGTGCTGGTTCTGGCATAAAAATGCATCTTTGCTTAGACTGTGCGCATTCAGATGCCATCAATAAGGCAAGTGGAGGTTTTTGCCCTATACGGGGCTTTTGGAAGCCATGCGGCTCCTCGCAACAACCGTAACGCGGAGTGAAAAGTGTCTATAGCTGCCATTCAAGGTGTGAAAACACGTCTGTATTTTATGTCGTTCAGTAAAGATTTATTATAATTTGCCAGATAAATCTTTCTATTTCTAAAATTTTCTCTCCCTTCATTTGCTCTGTTTCTCTCCTTGTGCAGTGGTTCAGTTGCTAGCACATTTGAATTGGACGCGTCAGGACGGAAGTTCAAATCCTGTTTGGAGCGGAATGTGATTTTGTCAAATACAGGAGGAACTATCAAATCTACGTCACATTCCACCGTAATAGAATTCCTCGACTGGGGAAGCCCGTAGCGTGCCATGCTCTCTTCCGCTTTGAAATGTCATGGGGAGTTTGAAATTTCAGGGATACGTTAGTCTGGAGGCAAGATGATCGACTCTTATGCCGAAGGGACCGGGTTCTATCCCCGGTCGGTGCAGGCATGTTGGATTTTTTTTTCGGAGGACAAAAAAATACTGTCCCTGACATGATCCTATGGTAGGTAGGGTCGACCACTTAGTCTTCTCGGATAAGGACGAAAAACTGGGATGGCCCATGTGCACATTGCGCAGGTTAAAGATACCTTGGCAGTTAAAAGTCGAGAAGAGCAGGCCGAACAAGGCCGCTGCCCGGGCAAAATTTGAAAAAAGCACAAACTAATCCCTACCACAAAAACGCACACAGAAACAAGGAAGAGAGGTGTAAATACCGATGGCAGTGAATCTCCTCAAATAGAAACCTAAAATGAAGTTTGAATTTAGTACAATGATCACATCGTGTGAAGTTCTTACTACATTTCATGTCAACCACTACATAAATTATACGACATAATTTGTTTGTCGTAATTCCTTCCATAAAACAATACAGTTTTTTTACTGGACTAATCAAATGTTTTTGACTTTACTTTCCCTGTGAGTCCTCAACAATCGCTTCACTTTTGTACCTAAGATATCCTCTTTTACTTTCGGCTCTTCATATTTTTAAGTGAATGTTCTAGTCTACACTGTTTTAGATTTCCTGCACCCAACTGACCTGCCCCTTGTGGGTCTACAGCGCCTCCCTCTCCTTTTCTCTTAAAAAAAAAAAATTCAAAAACACACAAAAGACCATGCTTTGATTTGAAAAAAAAATCGTGCCGATGTTTAAGGGTGTGAAAATCGGATTTTATGTGAGCAATTAAGACAAATTTCCCATGAATATCCGACTACCAAATCGGGTCTCGAGTCACAGGGTAAGAGGGTCGTATTCAAGAGGCTACCAAATCAATGAATTCGATCCCTAGGTACATTCATACCAGCCCAACATGACTATCATTCGGCCTACTAGCTGCTGGGAAATCATTCAGTCAGTATAGCACTGCCATCTCTAGCCGAGTGTTATACCTGGTTCAAGGCCCTTGACCTAGTTACATCTACCCGTGGAAAGAGGGGAGGGGGTGGGCAAGTTTACGCAACGGCGGTTTAATCCCTAAAACTGACCCGCAGTCATGAATAGCATACAATCCATATTGGTTGTGGTCACATCAGCGTCACACAGAATATCAAATTATCCTTGCTAAGCTAGCTGTCCGGCTTTCTCACCACACTCAGTCACCTGCAAACACACAAATCTAGGGGGGAAACAGACTAGTGCTGGTGCAGGCGCCAGACTAGTGGCGCTCGCCCTGCTGTGTGGGCAGTGCCTAGTGTGATGCGTAATTTATGGCCTACACAAGCCCTGGTCTCTTTCACCCCAAAGATAAATATTGCACAATACTTTATTCATATAAATTTAATTTACATAGACATGGCATGTTTATCCCTTCCAAATTATATCGGCTCTCCTCCTCCGACACACTTATTGAGCGAGAGGAATCATTGCAGTCGCATTACCAATATGACAAGGTCACTGGGTCCTGGCAGCAATCAACTGCGCCATTTCCAAGCACCGTGCCTCCTATTTTTCAGTCTCCTATGACGCCAGTTTACTGCTTCGTCCTGTAATTGGTAAACTTACGAGGGGGAGGGGGGGGGGGCGGGGAGAGAGAGAATCAAACATAACATATATTCCTCGTGTCGTTTTAAGACATTCAACGTCATTGGCTTTGGCGGAGCCCAAGCCTCCTCTCTAATGTCATATAGATCTGTCCCCACTGTGCTGGCAAGGGACATTAAATTAAGCCCCAAATAGAAGAAAAAATGAAGAATAAGATCAAGAAGGATCACATTCTCTTTTTCTTTCAGGGGGTCAATGGCCGATAATTTTGTAATGGTAATGGCCAAAGCGTACCTGTCTCTTCATCAATTAATACTTCACTAACACGACACTCGGGTAGTTGATTCTGTTCCATACATTACCTTCCCGCAAGCCATTTCTATGCTATTGATTTATATCTGGAGACTTGAGGGTTATTACATTTGAGAGATAAATGGTCTCTGTGGACATGAGCTGATATCTGTGGGCCTGCGGACATGAGCTGATCTCTGTGGGCGTAAGGACATGTGTTTGCCATTACCAGACATTAACTCCAGCATGACACAGATCTAGGTCAGTCATCCTGTACACTCGCCAGCCAGTCCAGAGTTGTTAGTCTGTTCAAGTCAGGGAAACAGCACAAAATGTCCAATCATTGGGAATTGATTTGACAAAATGGGATTACTGAGGTGTGAAAACGCGGGTTTGTGACAGTGGGAAATTATTGATTGAATTCAGCTTAAATGTTGCATGATAAAGTCCCGTAACGGAAGGTAGAATTTCATATTCTTTGTCTTGCAGGATGGTAAACACATGTCTGGAATGTCTCTGGTCTGGTTCTTTTCTATCATTGAAATGGCGGCGTGGACCATCAACCGGTGCCATGTTGCTTTTCTGAGTTGGGGGTGGGGGGGGGGGGGGGCTTTTTAAAATTTAGAGGAACCACAATTTGTACTGTGATGCAAAATCAAGTCAAGAAATTGTCTGCCTTTGCTGGGTTTTTAATTTTCTCTCATATCTGGTATGTGACTGTGTGTGCGGGGGATGGAAGACTGGGACGGGGGATGGGGGGGGGGGGGGTGGGTGAGAGGGGGTGGGGGGAGGGTGAGTAAATTACTTAGAAAGACATGAAACTTTTATGTCACGTTATTGATTACAATTACCATTTTAAAGAAATTCTGACCCCCGGGGACGATTTGATAAACTGTAATGATTTTATTAACTATCTCCGAAGGATCAAGGGATCCACCACGACAAGTGTGGATGTTCTGGCGTAGAACAGAAGAAATATGAGAAGAGCAACTTTTCGCTAAACAAACCAATAACATGAAACAATCTCGCAAAAAATGCGTGGCCCACACGCTTGATAGCCTTTGACAAACGATGGGACTCTGAAGAGATCTGTGAATTCATGCTCATCATCATTGTTGTAATAAAAAAGAACAATTAAACTGCCGCCCAAGACAGTAACAGTAAATCTCAAATATCATTCAACGGTTTGTTCTCTTACATTCAACAATTACATTTGTATACAGTGCAGGGCAGGGGTGGGTACAGGTGGACAAACTTTTAGGTGAATTAAACAACATTTGTGCATCTCAGCCTTGATGGCGTTTTGACCTGCGACCCATCTTTTGGCAAAAGCTATTCAAAACGTTTCAGCAACGTGCCTGTCGTTCGCAAATATACGATTGCAAATGTTCAACAGTGTCTGTATATTTTATTAAATGTGTTTGCATGCGCGCAAGTATGTGTGTGTGTGTGTGTGTGAGTGTGTGTGTGTGTGTGTGTGTGTGTGTGTGTGTGTGTGTCCACCTCCTGGTCACAGAAGCCGCGGTAAAGACTGAGTCTTGCCATGAGTTACCCGTCCCTCCAGAGAAATGAAGCAGTACGATAAATAATATCTATTGATACAATAGACTCTCAAAGACTACCCTAGAGAATGGGCAACATTGAATACCCGAGGATAATCATTTGTGAGTGTGCATGAGAAAACCCACATAAAGTCGGCAGAGCTGATTTTGAGAAAAAACGGCTCTGAAGTGAAAATATGGGTCCGACACAAACTACCAACTTGGCTGTTGTATAGGGGACCGTGGCATGTTACAGGGTAAACTGTAGATGAGCAGTGAACACTACTCACTATGATCTCTATAACAGCTTTGTAATTAGACTACGGTCTCCTAACAACATTAAAAAACTTCCGACTTGGCAGTTTCTAGGGGACCGTGGCATGGTACAGGAAAAATTGTAGATGAGCAGTGAACACTACTCACCATGATCTCTATAACGGCTTTGTTATTAGACTACGGTCTCCTAACAGCAATCACTCCAATAATACTTGGTCAATTAGCTATTGCCACTTATAGGATTAAATGCCGTTTTCTCAAAATCTTGTTTTAGGGGGGTCACTGACTTCAATTTATCAGAAATGTCTTGTCTTTTATTATGTGTACAGAACTCAAAATGTCATGTTGCCGACTTATGCCTGGTTTTCTCATGCACACTCACATTTGGTCAGCCCGAAGACACTGGCCTTTCGCCCCCGCACTAACTTGGATTAGCACCGATTCCACATCTGTTTCTCTGACAGACTACCGGTCACAATTAATGGTTACTCGGCGTCTTCACGTACTGAATAGCTTCAGATCAATGTTTGACTAGAATAACAAAGACTGCCTTGGTGGGTAGCTCGGAAATTATCAGTTCTTATAATGACAAATTGCCTTACAGATACGTTTACAATGCGTTTTTAGATATTTCTGAGTATGATTTTATGGCAGTTTGAGATGTACTTGAACGATTTAGGCAAAGCAAAATAGCTTATTTGAACAAAAAGTTTATACAGTGTGACCGCTAAGATGTATTTTGACAAATGAAAATCTTCCCTTATATAATTATTTGCGGTGTAGATTTCATACCAAAATACTGATTGGCGCGGTGGACTCACTTTGAAGCAATGGTAAGTAAGTCAGTAGATCATGACAATAATATAAATTACGGTGTTAATACTTGAAATTGTGCTTAAGTTGCCACCTCGTATGTTCCATTTCACAGAGTGTCTACTTAACTGGAACTTTGATATCTTTGTGTTTGCCGCGTACTTGAGCTATGCACAATGACTTACGATGTGAACTTGATTTGACTGTTTTGTGATACCCTGGTCTCCTTTGTCCCCCCCCCCTTCCCACCCCCCCCCCCCCCCAGTATTCCTTTCTGAAGGGGCAAATGGACCCTCGACGGTTTGAAAATCACTGTTTTTTTGGCAACGGTCAAGATCGATGTGGATAGAAATGTCTAAAGTAATAAAACGTTTAAACAAGAATACACCCTTATTTGTTCGGAACAAAGGCAACCATGATGAATGGCAGTTTCTAGAATGAAAATGAGGGGGGAAAATTACAACATCAGCCACATTTCCTCATTCTGTGGAAGAGAAAGGAAGCAAAAACATTCAGTACCACTTTCACGGATGGCATCAAAACAGCTGCCCACACATAGATCTAAATGTCATTGACTGGAAGCTTTGAAGTCTCCACTCACTTGTCTAGAAGCCATAAAAATGGAGTTGTCTGCACGTTGTGGGAAATGCCAGGGCTCATGCGAAATGATGACGTCAAATGAGGCGACATGTTCACTGCATTGGCACACAAAACCAGCGAGGTCATGCTTGACTGATGCTAAAAGCCGTATCTGTTGTTCTGGAAAATTACGGTTACATTTGTGCAAGACCAGTTCGATAATGGCGTTAACTGTAGTCTCCAATCTGAATTGAAAGGGCTGTTCAAAATTCTGGCACTTTTGGTCGTTTCTTCTTCATTTCTCCCTCTCCTCTGTCTCTCATTTCTCTTCCCTCTTTTATCTCACTCTCCCCTCTTGCTTGTCTGTCTCTCACTCTCTTCTCCTCCAATGCATCTCTCTCTCTCTCTGTCTTTCTCTCTCTCTCTCTCTGTGTCTTTCTCTCTCTCTCTCTGTCGTTCTCTCTCTCTCTCACTCTCTTTCTCTCTCTCCGTCTCTATCTCCCATTCTCTCTCCTGCGTCTGGGGTTTATTCAGGAACGAAAAGCGATTAATTGCTGTTTAGTGTTTGCTCTTCGTGCTCTTTACTGATGCCTACCACAGTGAGACAGCTTTGTTCTTTTTGTCGGATTTTATTGTTGTTGTTGGTGGTGTTGTAATGGACCTTAATAATTTTATGACTTCCTGCAATAAGCCTAATTTCAGTTTTAAAAAGAGTCCATACATTTCTCTGCCAGTTCAGTCGTAGTGATTCTGAATGAGTATTCAAGGAAATGTGTATTATCTTTCAAATGCTTAAAACTATAAAGTAGTTTCTACCTTAGGCATTGTCACTGTTTCGGGGGGAAATATTGCAAGAAGGGCTATGGCAAATTCCCTATGCTATGAAAATTAGTTACGAATTTCTATCAAAAGAATCAATAAGTGATTTCAATATTATATTCCATGATGAAAGGGGGCGAGATAAGATGGTGCATCTTTGGGTTACTTGTGCACAGTCTATCACAGGCATAATGAAGCAAACACTTAATGACCTGAAGGGCCAGGACCTGCAACAACACCTTCACCAGACAAGAGTCCAAACTAACCCAATTCCAAATTCTAAAAAGTGACTTTGTTCACATAAGCCGCATCATAGCAATGGCCAACAACTAACTTTAGAGATCATTGCTTTTCGTTACGGTACTGTATTCATCATGTAACTGATTTAAACTGCATTTCATCCAAATACGGATATGATGAAACATCAGATTCGTCAGTCTGAATGATAGAACATTAGATAAATGTGACAGAGAAATCCACAGTTTGATACGTCCAGACATTTGACATTGTTTTGCTAAATAAACAGCATTTTTTTCTGGTTCTGCCTGATAGATAGCGCTGTTAGACTGGTGTCTGATACAATCGCCGTTATCTAGGATGAAAGGACACTCTTCCAAATAGGTTTGTGAAAATGAAGAATACGAAAATGCTGATGGTGACAATGTCCAGGTCTAGGGAAACTACGGGAGCACAACGACATTATTTATCACGTTTAAAAGAAAATACAAATAATTGCCTATCCCGGTTAATTGAATCCAGGCAGAAAAAAGAAAACGGAAGATAGAAGAAGGAAAGGGGAGAGGGGGCTGAGGGGAAGTAACTGATGAGCAGGGCCTGTAACTCTGGCAGTGTTAATCTCCCAGCCAATCGATTGATTAAAGATGTCTGTTGGTGATGTGAAGAGCTGATGGTTAGATATGCTGGCTACAAGTAGAGCACTCGAAAGAACATTCACTTGGTTCACTGAGTAAATATTTGTAACCATTTAACATGATGTCATTTTTTGTTTCTTGTTACTTTTTACTTGAAATAAAACACGGTTGCCAAACTTGCTTCATGCAAGAGTCACATACGATAAACTTCAGATATTAGAGAGTCACAAGATGTGAACCAAATTTACACACACATATTAATTGTTACATACACATTTTGTTACAAAATTTATCTAAATATTAAGAAATACACGTACACTCTATTATTACTCACGTACGTAGTTTTTTAAACAGTTAATTTCTATTAGTTTCAGTAATCTCAAAGTTACATAATATAAAATATATTGTTGTCAAAATTTTGACTGATGAATGTTTTACCTGCACTGAACATATTAAATACAGTAATGAACTACGGGGACGTCTAAGTTCACACCCAGTAAATAATTATAAAGCTTAAATGTGTTTCTTATTTACCTTTTATATTAACTATGATGGAAAAAGAGCCCCAGCCAACATATTTCCACGAGCGGCATATTGAAGGTCAAAGAACCACATGTGGCTGGCGATCTGCGGTTTGGCCAACCCTCAAATAAAAGCTTTAGCACAATTGCAATATACATATAAGTTACAATGACTGTAATAATGTATGTCCCAAATTATGTGAAATATTTCACACAGCTGTTTCTGAATTCGGATAATAAGATTGGCGTCGACGAGATGACGTGTTTCGTCTCAAAATCTTGATTTTGTTTGTTTGTTTGTTTGTTTGATTCCTGCTCTGTGAATGAATTTCTTTCTGTCAATATTATGTCTCCTGCTTCACATTCCACCCCGAACTCCAGAGAGAAAAACTGTAAAGATCAGGAATAAAAAAAAAATTAAAATGATTTCCATCAAGAAATGAATCAGCCTTCCACCATTTAATGTTCCTATCGCAATACATATTAGTATATTTCCATGTCTACACTTTGATAAATGAGACAACACAGTTCTTATCTCCATCATTTCGTTTTGTAACAATTATTTCCCGTAAAATTGAAGGAAACCAAAAGCAAATAATTATTATGTAAGACTGGAACACAGACAATAATATAGAAATGAGTGTGTATCTGTCTGGAGCACTGCGACATTGCCGAGACTTGATTAATTAGATATATCCACGTATAATTTTTTTCATAATACGCTCTACATTTCCTTAGTGACACTTGCTGAGGTCAGCTTTTCCACTGAGAAATAGGAACATTCATAGCTTGTCTTGAAAAAAAAAATAAAAAAAAATAAAGAACTTTTAAAACTCTGATTTTAAGTTTCAGTTATAAATTACTTATTGTTATTACAAGTTGTCTTTATCTATCTCAAACTCAGTGCTTTGTTTGCAAAGTTACGATAAAAAGAAAAGTTAGCGACAAGAAAACTGATATGGAAAGTTGTCAGTTATAAATACTGCGTGTTTGTTTACTCTCGACATTATAGACAAACCTTTGATTTAGTAAATTTACATCACAATCGCGCATGTGGGGGCGGGTTGTCCGTGCGAGCGTCAGCAAATTCAGGAGCGGGGCAGCAACAGACCCCCAAACACAGGTCGTCGGCTAAGGGGTTTCTCGTCCTATCGAACACTGCCATGGGTGCTGCAATCGCTGGACTGTGCCTGATATGACTCGGAACGTCAACCGAAAATCCCAGGGAAGGTGTTGGAGCTGTCCTGTGTTTGGGGATGTGTTGCTGCCCCGCCCCTGAATTTGCTAAAGCTCGTACGGACAAAAAATCACGCGGGCGGGTCAGTAGATACGGATAGTTTTTACCAGGAATACGTTTCGTGTGTCAATGTCCCTGGGGTCGCGCCAAAGACAAACAGATATATTACATCAAAATAAAGTGTTCACGAAGTGTCTCAATTTCCCTCGGGGGGGGGGGGCGAGGTGGCCGGGGGCCACGGTGCTCGCCTCTCACGCCGAGGATACAAGGTTCGATCCCCTGTCGGTACAGGCACGTTGGAATTCTTTTTGGGATAAAAAATCCTGTCCCTGATCCTATGGTAGGTAGGATCGAGTACCTAGTCTTCTTGGGATAATGACGAAAGACTCGGAGGGCCCGTGTGCACGTTGAGCACGTTAAGAATACCTTAGCAGTTGAAAGTCGAGAAGAGCAGGCCGAACAAGGCCGCTGTCCGGCTCTACCACAAAAACCAATAGAAACAAGTGCAAGAGAAAGAAAAACAAGAAAAACAAGGTGTAAATGCTTAGCGCAGCCAAACTAAAGACCAAAACATTTCATTTCCCTCAACTTGTTTATTGGTCCATCCGAAATGCACAGGATCGAGTAATCTTCTCACCTGATGGTCGACACATAATTTGGGAAGTCTTACAAGAGAGATACCATGTGAATTGGATCAATATAAGAAGATAATAACACCTTTTTAGGTATATATGTCCAACATGAGCGACTGTGTTAAATCTTTATCAGCGACAGAGGAAAGTTTGGTAGGTGTGAACGTGCACTGAATCAGCAGGGTAAGGTGGAGCTCTTTGTGGTGAGAGTGACTACAATCATGAGATACAGCACTTTACGTGCGTGTGTGATAGCCAGCAAATCGATCTTAACTCTGGTGATTTTTTCCCTAGAAGTGGACAGACAGACAGACAGACAGCCCGACATGTAGACAGACAGGCAGGCAGGTAAACAGACAGACAGACATACATGTAGACAGTCAGGCAGGCAGGTTGCCAGACAGACAGACATGTAGACAGACAGGCAGGCAGGTAAACAGACAGACAGACATGTAGACAGCAGGCAGGCAGATAAACAGACAGACAGACAGACATGTAGACAGACAGGCAGGCAAGTAAACAGACAGCCCGACATGTAGACAGGCAGGCAGGCAGGTAAACAGACAGACAGACATGTAGACAGACAGGCAGGCAGGTAAACAGACAGACAGACATGTAGACAGGCAGGCAGGCAGGTAGACAGACAGACAGACAGACATGTAGACAGGCAGGCAGGTAGACAGACATGTAGACAGACATGTAGACAGGCAGGCAGGTAGACAGACAGACATGTAGACAGACAGGGAGGCAGGCAGACAGACAGACAGACAGACATGTAGACAGGCAGGGAGGCAGGCAGATAGACAGACAGACAGACATGTAGACAGGCAGGCAGGTAGACAGACAGACATGTAGACAGACAGGCAGGCAGGTAAACAGACAGACAGACATACATGTAGACAGTCAGGCAGGCAGGTAGACAGACAGACAGACAGACATGTAGACAGACAGGCAGGCAGGTAAACAGACAGACAGACATGTAGACAGCAGGCAGGCAGATAAACAGACAGACAGACAGACATGTAGACAGACAGGCAGGCAGGTAAACAGACAGACAGCCCGACATGTAGACAGGCAGGCAGGCAGGTAAACAGACAGACAGACAGACATGTAGACAGGCAGGCAGGCAGGTAGACAGACAGACAGACAGACATGTAGACAGGCAGGCAGGTAGACAGACATGTAGACAGACATGTAGACAGACAGACATGTAGACAGGCAGGGAGGCAGGCAGACAGACAGACAGACAGACATGTAGACAGGCAGGCAGGTAGACAGACAGACATGTAGACAGGCAGGGAGGCAGGCAGACAGACAGACAGACAGACATGTAGACAGGCAGGGAGGCAGGCAGACAGACAGACATGTAGACAGGCAGGCAGGTAGACAGACAGACAGACATGTAGACAGGCAGGCAGGCAGATAGAAAGACATGTAGACAGGCAGGGAGGCAGGTAGACAGACAGACGGACAGACATGTAGACAGACAGGCAGGCAGGTAGACAGACACACAGACATGTAGACAGGCAGGCAGGCAGGTAGACATACAGACAGACAGAAAAGTGGACGAAAGGTAGGTAGGTAGGTGGGCAGACAGACAGACAAACAGACTGTCAGACAAACAGACAGACAGACAGAAAGGCAGGTAAGCGGGCAGGCGGAGGCAGATTGATAGATGGATAGATAGATAGATAGATAGATAGATAGATAGATAGATAGATAGATAGATAGATAGATAGATAGATAGTTAGATAGATTGATAGACAAATAGATAGATAGATAAACAGATCGATAGATAGATAGATACATGTAAAACTGTTCAAACTGTGATATTTGTGACGTCATTCATTTCAGGCCAGAGTTTTCTGCTATTGTATGACAGTACACAATACAGCCTGCTACTGTCACCCCCACTGTCTTATGGGTCATCTCGGGAGAGAGGAAGACTAGGGGAAGGTAACCCTGAATACAAATACCACACTGCCTTGTGTGTTGCTATGATAGCAAAGGCTATGGGAGTAAACCCAGACAGAAAATCAGGAGTGGAGACCCGAAGGTGGTTGTCAGGGAGAACTGCATCAAACTGGCTTCCAGCATCTCCTGCAGCCGGACTAGTTCCAAATGTATTGACCTGGTCTCTCCCTTGGGTTTAACTAGAATGGCAGAGAGAGGGGTGATGCCTCTGGGCAAAGCACCATCTCTTAAAAATAGCCCAGGCAAGGCAGCAAAACGAGGAGGCGTTTGCTCGGGCTTGGCAAGCGTCTGTCTCTCCTCTATAAGCCCACCCATTTCCGATTTGGAGAGGACACTCCAGCCATCCGTTACGGATGGGCACAACACGGGAGGTGGCAGTTACCGGTGATAAGCTCAATCCATTTGGCGTACGGATGAGCGCCAGGGGTCCCCTCTGTCGGTGGGAGCGGCTTTTCAGCTGCATTGATCAACTACCGCCCGCCGTAACCTGGGCAGCCCCCAGGCAGTTGGGTGTTGTTCCGCCACGCCAGCCTGCTTCATAAGGTGGTTGGAGCTAGACCAAAAGTCAAAAAGCTGACGTAAAGTGTGCACCTGGCAAAAACAGAAAAATACTAAAACTTGGTACCTGGAACGTCAGAACAATGCGCCCAGGCTTGCAACAGCAAGATCTCACTGATATTGACTCCATCAGGAAATCCCAAATTATTGATCGAGAACTTCAGCTACTAAACATCGACATCGCTGCCCTTCAAGAAACTCGACTTCCCGACTCCGGGTCAGTCAAAGAAGAAAACTACACCTTCTTCTGGCAGGGCCTTAGCAGCGAACAGCCGAGAATCCACGGCGTGGGCTTCGCCGTAAAAAACTCCCTTATCAATTCGATCGCAACTCCAATTGGAGTGTCAGAACGCATCATGACACTCAGACTGAACACCCGGTCTGGTTTTACCAACATTATCTGTGTCTATGCCCCAACACTTACCTCCTCTGACGAAACCAAAGACATTTTCTACGAGGCATTGCAGAGGACTCTCCACAACATCCCTCTCACCGAAGGCCTGCTAATTCTGGGTGACTTTAACGCTCGAGTGGGAGCAGATCACTCCGCATGGCCAAAGTGCATTGGGCACTTCGGCATTGGCAACATCAACGAAAACGGGCAGCGCCTTCTGGAGCTATGCTCCGTAAACTCATTATGTGTTACAAACACGTACTTTGACCTTAAGAGATGCCAAAGAACATCATGGCGCCATCCCAGGTCTGGCCATTGGCATCAATTAGATCTTATTCTCTCAAGGAGGAAGAGTTTGGGCTGTATAAAAATAACTCGTTCCCTCCACAGTGCTGACTGTGACACCGACCATGCACTGGTAGTCAGCAAAATCAAAATTTCGGCCAAGAAAATATACAGATCAAAAGCCCCTTCAATCCCTAAGATCAATGTAACAGCAATCAGAGATGAATCAAATAGAAAGTCATTTGAAAAGTTATTTGCTGAAAGCATGGATAATGTCACCCAATGTGACTCGGTAGATGAAACATGGAACACTCTCAGTTCAAAAATTCATGACTGTGCCATCAAGTCTTTTGGACAGCATAAAGTTTCAAACAACGACTGGGTAGCCCAGAACAGCGAAATTCTCCTACCTCTCATTGAGCAAAAGAAATCTGCTTTCAATGAGTATAACAAAAATTGCAATCAGAGTACAAAAACTTGTTTGAAAAATGCAAAAGCTAAACTTCAGCTGGAGGTAAGACGTTGCGCCAACAAATACTGGACAGACTTGTGTAACAGCATACAAGAGGCAAATGAAAAGGGAGATATGAAAACCGCCTTTAGTCAGATGAAAGTAGCTCTTGGGCCAATCATCACCAAAAGCGCCCCACTTAAGTCTGTAAATGGTGAACCCATCACAGATAAAAATGAACAACTGAATAGGTGGGTAGAGCATTACTCTCTGTTGTATTCAACTGAGAAAAATATCCCACCAGATTTTGAGGAACACCTCCAAAAACTGCCAATAATGGCCGAACTTGACGCTGAACCTTCCTTAGTCGAGCTTTCCAATGCAATCGACCACCTGTCTGCTGGAAAAGCCACAGGAAGTGACAACATTCCTGCAGAGGTATTAAAAGACCTAAAAGGCCCACTATTACCACACCTGTATAATCTGTTACTGCAGTGTTGGAAAGAAGGCGTGATACCACATGATATGAGAGACGCCAAAATTGTCACACTTTACAAGAACAAAGGAGACAAAGGCGACTGCAACAACTATCGAGGCATATCCCTCCTCAGCATTACCGGAAAGGCTTTTGCTCGCGTCATCCTCTGCCGCCTTCAACAACTGGCGGAAAAAGTCTTACCAGAAACACAATGTGGCTTTCGAAGCAAACGATCAACTATTGACATGATATTTGCACTTCGGCAAATCCAAGAAAAATGTAAAGAACAAAACAGGCCGCTTATAACATGCTTTGTGGACCTAACAAAGGCTTTCGACACCGTAAGCCGATCTGGCCTGTATGCAGTCCTTAAATCCATAGGCTGTCCACCAACATTGCTAAAACTTATTGCATCCTTCCACACTGACATGAGGGCATGTGTCAACTTTGAAGGCTGCACATCCAATTCATTTGCTGTAAACAGCGGTGTGAAGCAGGGATGTGTTCTTGCTCCTACCTTATTTGGTATATATTTTGCAGCCCTACTCAAGAATGCCTTTGGTCAATGTTCAGGTGGAGTACTTATTAACACCAGAGTGGACGGCTCCATTTTTAATGTTGCCAGACTAAAAGCAAAATCTCGTACAGAGCATATTATGTTACAAGAGCTCCTCTTCGCAGATGATGCTGCAATCGTGGCCCACGATGAAACCACGCTCCAGGCTCTCATCAATAGCCTTGCCAAAGCCTGTGACAAATTCATGCTAAGGATCAGTGTCTCAAAAACTGTAGTTTTGACACAAGGCTTGAGAAACCCCAACCCAATCATGCTGAATGGCTCTCCTCTGGAGCAAGTGGGAAAATTCTGCTACCTAGGCTCAACCATCAGTGGTAGCACAGACATAACAACTGAAATAAATGCCAGAATAGGAAAGGCGGCCACAGCTTTTGGCAAACTCTCAAAAAGGGTGTGGAACAATAGCAAGCTGACCATCAAAACAAAGGTACTCGTGTACCAAACTTGCGTCCTAAGCACCCTACTGTATGGCTCAGAGACATGGACCACCTACTCCAAACATGAAAGATCCCTCAACTCCTTCCACCTGCGCTGCCTACGCAAAATTCTCAAGATCAAGTGGCAAGACAGGATCTCAAATATCGAAGTTCTGAGCCGAGCCAACATTCCATCAACTCAGGCTCTCCTAGGCAAAAAAAGACTGCGGTGGCTTGGACATCTCCACCGTATGGAAAATGATCGCATCCCCAGACAAATTCTCTACGGGGAACTTGCTACTGGCAACCGACCCAGAGGTAGGCCACATCTGCGATTCAAAGACACTTGCAAGGTCACGATGAAAGCATTCAACATCGACCCCAATGAATGGGAGAACCTTGCAAATGATCGAAGCAGATGGAGACAAAAATTGCGCAGTGGCACGCTTGCAATAGACTTCAAGGCAAAAGAAACATACCTGACAAAACGACAGAGGCGGAATGAAAACACTCGCCAAAGTGAACCCAAAAGACTGACCTGCAATCACTGCCATCGCACTCTCGGGTCAAACATTGGTAGAATAAGCCACGAGAGAAGCTGTCAGTCAAAGTGAAAGTGAATATTCTAGCTGCTAAGACCGTCTGTTAAGACGCTAAAGGCCATATATATATTCATTTCAAGTATAATCACGTAAAAACAAAACAAACAAACAAAAAAGTCTGTAACGATGTTTACGTTGCCATGACAACATACAATGCGCTCCTGAGATTGAAGTGTAAACAAATAAGCTCCATTTGTTTTGAGGACTGGAAACTCCATTTCCGTTAACATAGATATCAACACAAATGAGTTCTTTGCTTTGCGTGACAAATTTAGGATGGAATGATTGTCTGGGTGATGAGATGTCACGATTTGCACAGATTAGTGATATTTGAACTGTCAATCTGTGTCAGAAATAGCTGATTATTCCTATATTATTCTGTGTCTCGGATATTACCCGAGAGTATGTATTGTACAGAGTGAAATCACCTTGCCAAATCGCGAAACTAGGTCACGGAGGTAACCACAATTGGACAAAAAAACAAACACCCACCTATTTAGAGCCGTTTGCAAGCTTTTACATCCCGTGGAAATAGACAAACGAGTATTGTTTACCACGGCGACCTACATTCCGCTACTTGCTAACAATGGTTTCGCTGAGCCTCCCGTGTCTCGCAGTGCAAATCGGCCGATAGTGAAACTTCTCCACACATACTATACTGTCTGATATTACAACATGATAATCATGAATACACGCAATAAAAATCACGTGATATAAATATACAAATGCAACATCTTAAATGAGACAAATTTTGTCTACGCAAAACATACATAAACTATAGAACTTCGTTTTTACAGTGCTCAGCTGTGCAGTTGTACGAAAGGGGAAGCTGTTGTGGTTGTTGCTTTTATTCTCAACACTTTAAAAAAAACTCGGACACTTTTAATAATAATAATAATAATGTATAGCATTTATATAACGCATATCCATTTAAAATGCTCTATGCGCTTTACAGAAACAACATGTCAACCACAGAGCAGAATGGAGCTGCCGGCGAAGCGCTCAACACACTGCACTGCTTCTTTCTCTCTCCCTGTCTCGCTCACTCTCTCTCTCTCTATCTCAGAGCAAATTGTAACGCAGCCTGTTAGGCGCAGTTCACAACTCACAACAGTTCACAACTCACAGCAGTTCACAACTCACATCAGTTCACACAACACACAACTCAAATAATATTTGAATATTTATTAATAACAATATATATTTAATAATGAATAATAAATTCTGGCGGGGGTGATATGGAGAACTTTTAATCTATTAATTTCAATTTTCAATTTTGCCCGGGCAGCGGCCTTTCGGCCTGCTCTTTACGATTTCCAACTGCCAAGGTATCTTTAACGTGCGCAACGTGCACACGGGCCCTCCGAATTTTTTCGTCCTTATCCGAGAAGACTAGGTAATCGATCCTACCCCCCAATAGGACCAGGGACTTGAAAATATGAGAAAAATCCAATTTCCAACATTCCTGCACTGCCCGGGTTTAGAACCCGGGACCCTTGGCATGAGAGGCGAGCACCTTGCCTCTAGACCACCTTACTGTTATTGTTGATGCGTGGTCGCTGTGTTTCTATTGAGAATCAGCGAAAGATGCACTTATTTGATTTATTATTATTATTATTATTATTTCCATATTGCACAAATTTAGACAGAAGGTTAAAAACTGAAAATATTTATACATGAAAATTTATTAGAAGACAGAGAGGGAATGAGAAAGTATGAGAAAGAGAGACAGTGAGTGAGTGAGTGAGCGAGAGAGAGAGAGAGAGGGGGGGAAGAGAGAGAAAGAGAGAGAGAGGGAGAGAGAGAGAGAGAGAGAGGAGAGAGAGAGAGAGAGAGAGAGAGAGAGAGAGAGAGAGAGAGAGAGAGAGAGGGGGGGGAAAAGCGGTGGCAGGAAGAGGGAGAAACTGGAGTGATTGCGTCAGGGATTACTGATATCGTGCCACGTCCAAGGCTTCCTTTTGTCTGGTGCGTCACTTCCCACTGAAGACATTTATGTCTGGGAATTCTCGTCCCCACATTCCTCACTGATATCATCACTTACACCAGACAATCCGCAGATTTGTGCAAATGTCATGTCTGGTTTTTACATAGATCTCCGGAAAGAAACCCGTGCTAGTGTCTAAACCCAGACATCTGAACTGCCACCGGATTTTGTCGGGCTGCTTCTCTGCAGTAATTGGTTCAATGGAGATAACAGATGAGATAGCTTTAGTTGATGGAGGAGAACTGTAATGGATATTCCAATATCTAAACGTCTTGATATTTTTTTCTAGAAAATGTATATCCGTACAACGTGTTGTATGGATATGGACAGTGCATATCCGTACAGCATGTTTACCAAAAGCGCGACTGGTGAAGGTTTGCTGAAACAAAACTTGATATGGTGTTCACGAATTTAAAGTGACAACACATGGAATAGTCAGATGGACCTGGGGGCGTGAGGGTCTAGAAATTTGTATCAATGGGCGGTAGTCAGATTGACTAATCAGGCGAAAAGGGGTTGGGGTAGCCACTGTTGATCGACGTACACTCAAGTATATTATTAGCGCAGATCACGCAATGTCCGAGCAGAAGTCGGATTGTTTTGCTACTAAGCCAATTCATATTTTTAAAAACTATGCAAATTAACACGGTCAGTAATATTGTATTCCGGTGTATGTTCTACGTCATCGAATTGTGCGCGTTGTACGGATATGCACTGTCCATATCCGTACAACATGTTGTACAGATATGCTCTTCCTTTTTTTTCTAATGTCTCCTTCGTTTGTCTCGCCCCCTCTCCCAACCCGCCCCCCTTTTTTTTTCTCCTGTCTCTGAACATGTCTCTTGTCTTCCACTAAGACTTTGTCACATTTAACACTTTCTTTGTTTGACAACACACAGTGAAGCATAAGTTTCTGCTTAATGCTTGGATAGGCCATTGTCAGGCAGTCAATAAAATAGCTTAGGCTAACTCTCCACAGGACACCAGTTTTATAATGTATCTTAGCCAATCCACTGTTGCTAAAAAAAAATGATGATGCCAAGACAGAGAGAAACCCTAATCACGAGTTAAAGAGTTCAAGACAACTCCAGGTTAACTTAAGTCTGAAATATTTTTTTTTTTTTTCAGCAGAGATAACTCAGTTAAATCGAACGAACCTGGCGACAAGTTTAAAAGCCTGACCAATTTAAACCTGATATTTAGCTGTCTTTAAGTCTTGGTATTACGCATGTAGTGATGTAGTATTGTTAATGATCAAACGTCGCACGCTTAAAAGGCCGCAGTGTGCATTCTCTTTAATTCTATATTACATGTATCTCGTTATGTTTCGGGGTTTAGTTCTGTCAGTTCATGGTTGAACCGGAAATGATACGCAATGTTTAGTAGATAGACAATGGCTACCTTCATGTAAGTCAGGTCCGGAACAAAGTGACAGAAGAGCCAAACTTGTTTGATCTGTAAGTTGCTTCACGCACATCCATTTAAACCTCCAATAGCTTTAGGGTTTTTCCTAGCCTGAATTTTTACATCATTGACTTTGGAAATTCTCAAACAAAACACCTAAGGCGAGCGTTTGTATTTTTATTATGAAAGTTGTATGGACCGGAAATATCTGTAACTGATAACAAGATCTGCTATCGAACCTCCTTGCTTTATTTTGAGTTACTTGTTTGAACTAGAAATTTTTGTAACAGCCAAGTAGTTGAGTGATGGGCTATCACTTGTTGTTTGTAGGCACTGGGAGAAAGTATGAGTAGCAACACACGGGTAACTCGAATCTTCTATTGTTTTTATGTCAGCAATATTACTGACGTCGTGGCTACCTGGACAGCTCAGTTAATCTGTAGCCGTATCCATGGCAACGGGCTGATGTTTGGGAAAGGACAGAAGACGTGGTCATGGCGGCTTATGCTGTACAAGGCTTGACTCGGCCAATAGAAAATAAACACCGATCCATTGTATAAATTATATTATTTCTCCATCAACACGAATACTATACACTATACGGTCGATTTTAGACCCCCGAACAGTACTTTTTATTTCCCCCCGAGGGGTAATTACCCCACCCACCCACGGGCACCTTGGTTGTCCATTAGACCACAAGAATCAATAGTCATATGCATGGTAAAGATTATGTCCATCGCGCTTGCTCTCGTCAACTTCCGGTCACCAGTGGTTCCTGTACACTTATCCCCCCTTGGCTTTCATCCTCAGCGTCCAATGGAGTGACTGGCCTTGACGCTCACAGATCGCCACAGCCGGGCATCCGGATTCAGGTCAGCTACACCAATCATAATCCGAGTGAGTCCTTTTGTTTGTTATGTTTTTTGTGTTTACAATGTGATCTTAACAAAGAAAGCAAGAGCTTCTTGAAAGTATAAAGTGAAAGACATCTTTGCTTAGTGGACCGATGACGTTTTAAAATTATACTGTTTCCAACTTTCCATTTTAATCTACTAAACGTTCAAATCCCAGTCAGTTTGGCCATAAATTTGTGTCGTTTTCCGTATGAACTATATTTGTTTCGTGGTTTTCGCCAAAAATACATCATAAATATATTTAGCATTTTATGCAATCACATAGTAGCTTCAGAACAACATTATTATAAGTTGTCTCATTACGCAAGGTTTGGGCTGTTTCTATTTCACAAGTGAGGAATTCGTGTGCAATCGAAGAGCGTTTTTTCCAAAACTGGGTAAGTCAAATTTTACATCAGTTAAGGCCCCGTTCAGATAATCATCCAAAATTAGAGTAAGACACTGTGAAAGTTTTCAGTTAACACATGCTATGTCCTGTCCACACAGCGTCTTACACTAATTTCAAATGACTATTTGAAAGGGGCCGTAACTGATGCAAAATTTGACTTACCCTATTTTGGAAAAAACTCGCTTCATTCTGGGAAAGGGGGTTGGGGGGGGGGGGTGAGGGAATTAAGAAACTAAAATCAATAGGGCGGTCGTCAT